>JAPTYQ010000018.1:35670891-35684438 GCA_029814465.1 Ostorhinchus cyanosoma
TATATAAAAATAGATTGAAACAAGTGATGTAATGTAGGATTTCTGATTGAAAAAAGGAGAAACCAAACTACTACGTGACCATATCAAGATGTCTATGAAGCATAAGTGAAACCCTCTGTGCATTATGTCCATGCTTTCATCTGATATACCATGATTGCTTTTCTGCCGTCTCGTTTGTGGCTGTCAGTATTTATTGAAGTGATTTTGTGAGGGACACCAGGACACGGCAGTAACCTGCAAATGATGCTGCAACCAATCTGATAAGTCAAGCTAACAATGGCAAACAGAAAGCCTACTGTAAAACAAAGTGGAGACATAAATTCTTAGTGGGGCTGGGTCTTTCTGACTCACACAGACCCCTCCCACTGCTTGCTTAAGGTTTTGTATTTCCTCTACCCATAGTCGTGGCCCTTTTAGTTTGCTCCATTTGTCCCAGACAGGAGGCCAGTATAGAGGGTTTTATATGCCCAAAGCTGCAGTCTTTCTGAAGTCGATAGTAACCAATAAGAGGTGTTTTCCAGCCACATGCAGTGCTCTGTGCAGGCGTCAGTGTAATTCCAATAGACACCTACTTTGAAGACAGACTTCTTTTTCCCAGTATAACGCAGATCCATTACAATAGCTGTCTAAAGAAAGTCACAGATTACATATAATGAACACAGGTTGCACCGAACCTCGCAAATGGATTTTAACGCCACCTTAAAGGACGGAGATGTGGGCTTTTAAATTGCACATAAAATGCTTTCAGCTGACAAATTTGTTGGTCCTGACACTTACATTGTGTGTTGAATAAAGGTCTTTGTGTTTCCGTCATCCACTTACTTTTTTTTTTTTTCTTCTTCTCGCTTTTGCTGTGGAAGAAGGGAGAACAATACACTAGTGAATTTGTGTGATATATGGAGGCCTAAATGTCAAGGATGTTAAATCAGTCAACTACTTGTGGCCCGTTTGGCTTGGTGGAAGGATCCTGTTTTGATCCTGCACCCTGCTCGTTTCTTTGTTTTTGAGGGATAATATCTTGGAGTCAAACTGGGGACAGGAACAGAGTGCAGTGTAGTGTAGTGTTGTGTCAGAGTAAATGGGCTTTGTGTTAAACAAATTGAGCTAAATCTGTCACAGCATGATGAGAGGTGAGATTTATGACAGTATATGGAGTCATTTTAACCAGACTTGTAAGATGTAAACTTGTAATCATGCATGTCACTGAAAATATAACATTTATAATAGATTATAGTTATTTTTACATATTGTATGATCACCATATTTATGTGTATATAAGCCATCCAAGGCATAAACATGTAAATATATATATGTATAAAATTATAATCCAAAGAAAATGCAACATCACTACTGGAAGTCTGGTTTGACTATTGGATTGTTCTATATTTAATTTTTGAAACATTTATTTCATGAAGTCCCGTTTAAGATCAATATAGACAATTACTTTGAGGAACTGCTGATTGGCGTACCGCTTATGATGAGCGTGACCTTCACAGTACAACTCATCAGGGGACATTTCAGTTATGTGCCCATTTGTTATTCTCCGGTGATGGAGCACCGTCATTTTCTAATTGTGAAGAAGTTTATCTCTTGTGCTTTATGTGATTTATTGCAGGCTGTGATGAGGCCAGTCCCCTGTATTTGTCCTGTGTTTCCACAGGGTTATGTTACAAAGCTTACCTGGTTGTCTCTTAAATCCATCAACCTGTGAGTTTAGCCTTAGGAGGTTTTTACACAGGTCCAGTTTCATTTATTGCTACTTTGTTCTTTTAAATGTGAGTAGATTTGAAAGATTAAAGATGAAAAACAGCCAACGCGTCAGGAATATCTTAATGGCTTTGGTCTGAAATATGCTTTGGTTATTTCTTTTAGCTGGCACTTTTCAAATGATAAAGACAAGGAGGATGGCTCCATCTCCAGCCCAGTGAAATTATCACTTGGAAAATCACATAAAAAAAAAAACTTGGAAAAAGACTAGACAACTTGGTCTGTTGCCCAGAGTTAGACCATTAAAATCATCATTTAAGTCAAATTTTTTTAATTTATACTATACGCACTTTCCTTATTGAGTTCAGATAAGGTAATTCTCCGGCCCGTAGTGTAAAACCAGATTTTCCATGTGATTTGCATTTCAAGTGATCTACCCTTCAACATCAGACTTTCTAAGAAACTCTTTTTTTAACGTAGCGTAATTGAAGCATAATTCACGGCAGATCCTTGCTTGAGTCACTGGTGTCCAATTGGTCTTGTCTCTCAGCTGTCCAGAAAGCGTGGCGCTCAAGCAGGACTGAAGTCTGCATGGTGCTGCCGTGACAACGGTCGGTAGATTTGGTTGTGTGTTGATGGTGGAATTTAGCCGAGGTGGAACACAAAGGGACAATTGTTCAGGCCCTGCTGCTGTGGCAAAACTCACATTTATTTACACCTCGCTGTAAGCCTGCAGACCTGAGCTATCTGTTCGAAGGGTGCTGTGCTTTGTTATGTGAGTTTTACAACTAAAACTTTATTTTCAGTGCCTAAGCTCAAACTAAATAAGATTTATATATGGTAATATATACATTAAATTATGAATATTTTACATCAAACTCTTCCTGATTTTCTCCTGCTTGCCTGTCATACTTTGGTTATATGTGGAGATGAGCTGTAGGAGGGCAAAACAAAAATGACATGTATGACAAGTACGGTATGTTTGCATCATATTATGATGCATGATAAGGAGCTTCCTTTTTAACTAAGAGGCTTTAACTCATGACATTCAGTGCATCATTACTATGGAAGAGGAGTCACTGGATCAGATACATAAAATTAAACTGTCACTGCTAGAATGAGTGAAAGCACTGTTATATACACTTACAGATCCACAAACAAGGCGTTAAGCAAAACACTAGTGTTCGTGTAAGAGGTTTTGTTAAATAATTCCCAAGTAAAAGCTGGGAAACCTGATTCAGATGAGTTTTAACTTTCTATCACTTGCCCTCACTGGGCATAGGAAAAGTGCAATTCTATAGCTCCCTGAGGGAAAAATGACCCTATTGAGGTACAAAGGTATCCTGTTGAGGACACAGTTCACATTGTTGAATAGGCTTACAATGCTGTGAGACGGTCCACGAGGAAGTGCTCCATATCTGCTGAAACTCCCTTAGACGTCTTACAAAAAAACTCACACACTTCCTTGTGTGTCTTCCTAAACTTCCCTTACTTCAGATGTAATAGCTCAGTCGATATCATACTGTTTTCTCTGAGTTTTCTGGGATTTTTCTGTGCCTATTTCCTTCCTGTTTGTTATGTTTTTAGATTGTGTTTGGATTTTTGCATCAGCTGGAAGACTGTTTGGATCAGGACAGGATGGGTTAATTATCCATCAGTTGTTCTGGGAGTTTTGAAACAGGAGATTTTAATGGGGATTAGAAAAAAAGGTTTAGTATCCCTAAAGGCCCTTATCTTCAGGCTGTCTTAATGAAGCTTAGTTCTTTTTTTTTTTTTTTGCAAACAATGCAAATCTATATCCCAGTAATTTGAGTTCAGAACATCATTGCCAAGAAGGATATTACTTCAAACTAACTCTGAGGTCCTAAAACGACCTTTGCCAATTCAGCTTTCAGAATATGGTAAAATGAAAGGGATGTAAGCTAAATTTAAGGGTTACATTTGGGATAAAATACAATGAGTAAGCTTTTCAAGTTTTTGTGTTTTGGAAGGTCTACATTAACTTTGAAAGTTTTAAGGTTTTATTTGTTCTGGTACATTCAGAGAGACAGCCTGACCCCAGTGGATTGCAGTCGAGTTTTACTTGAAAGACATCACTTTCACACTGTTTTCCCCAATGGCTCTCCTGTGTGCTCAGGCAGGAAGATACGAAAAAATAAGACTGGAGTTTTTCAAAGAGGCAAAGAAGCAGACGTTCTCTTAAGAACTTGTCAACACTCAGGTTCAGGTTTTAAATGTGACTTCAAACTTCATCATTTGTCCTAAAGCAAAGTATAATTTACTGACATGAGTTTAACTTCAGTGGGTTTTGGACGACGTTAGTAATTCTTATAGTCGTGCCATGTTTGCTCAAGGATCTATGAATACAAACTGACAGCAGACAATGACAATTTAGGAAACTTTGTCAAATACTGTTGCAAGTAAAGGAAGAAAGATCACAAATGTACATTCTCAGGTAGAGCTGTGGCGCTACAGGCAGCAGACAGGTGAAAAATCAGTGTAAATGCATTTGTTTCACAGTGTTGAAGTGAAAGTGACAGAAACAGTGAAGCAGCTGTTCATCTGTCCTGGCTGTCTTCTTATGTAAAGCACTCATCTGTGTAATAAACATAGAATTTGATATTTATCTATTCTGTTCTGTGACTGAGAGAGTGCCCATTTGGAAACTATGAAAGGATGTTACATAAAGGAAGGTCTGGTGTAGATTAGGTATGTCATTAGGATCATCAAACGGAATCTCCTGTCACAGATGTTTCCCTTAATAAGATCCCATAACACTGTTGATGCATGCTCCAGTGAGTAAATATTAATTACATTTTTATTTTGTGCAGATGTGTAGGGCTGCCATCAACGGGAGCATCAGATGTGAGCTTTGTGAACTGTATAATGACAATAAACATGATAAGTACACGCATGTCTGTTCAAGGATTGTACTGTTGAACATGTTTATCAGGACTCGTGTAACTCCTTGGTAAGATTGTCTTCATCTGTATTATTGTGTTGAAACATAGTTCAGTCTCTCATACAGTGACCTTCAGCCAGAGATAGATACTCAGGGTACATGGTTGTGTTGTTCTTGACATGAAAAATCTAGATGAATCAAATAACCCCTGCCTTATCAGCTCAAAATAAAAACATGATTATGGGTCCTAAGAAACAACAACAAGAGAAATGGAATAAAAGTTAAAACAACCAATCAATCAATGCAGCATTAATGCGTCAACATGTTTGTATATGGTCATGCATTTTCAGACACATTATTAAACTGGCAGAGAGGCGAAAGCTGTGCTGGAGGATTTGACATGGCTGAAACCTTATTAAGTCTATAATCAATGTATTAAGGCGAGTCCCAGTTTTGACCACATGGAGGGTGTCTGTCTAATATGTACTTCTTAGATGTGGCAGAAAACACATTACTCCTCTCCGACCTTGTGTGTGTGTGCCAAAGGCCACAAAAATTCAGATTGGAAAGACTAACCGCATTTCAAGGTCAAGAAAATATCAACTTTCCTCAGCATTTCTTAGGCTTTTCTTCACACCGCCCCTGAAAATAGTACCCATAGGATTTAATTTCAGCGTTTCTTTCAAATCCAGGTAATGTGATTTTATTGGAGAAGCAAAGGGAGAACTGGATGTCTGTCGTTCCCTCACTGTCACACACTAGCTGCATAGGATTATATAGTTTCGTATGAACCTAACAGACATCCACTGACGTACAACCTTGCCATGAGGTATGAGTCATTGATCTTGAAAAGATGAAAATAGCTCAATACTGACATTGCCTGAGACATGACAACACTTACATTAAGATTCGGTGGCAGATTTACAAAAAAGGCTTGTTTGTGTGCTGCAGCAGTCCTCTCATTGTTGTAGTCTGATTTATGTGGACTATTTGTCATCAGCAGATCATTGTTCATGTTTAAATCATGTCCAGCTGTTATATCTATCTGTCTTCTAATGGCTTTAGCGTTTTATAAAGAGCTGAGCTGTCAGCACGTCCACTGAGACTGACAAGGCTGGTGGCAGTCGAACAATTCAGATGGGACGGTGGCGTTTGGGCCCACAGATAGAGTTGGAGGTTAAAGCAGCCGACTGAATAAAGATGTGAAAACAATGACTTGATTGAGAGTCTGATACAGTGGACGTCTGTGCAGCAGAAGAAAAAAAGAAGTCTTCCGTCAGGCCTGGATTAGACTTGTGATATTTGTCCTCAGAATCTGCAATGAATGCATACATTAAGAGCTGCGGGCCTGAGGTGTGCTGTCTGTGATGATATACATTATCTAGAATGAGTCACTCAAGGTCCAGACAGTTTGAGCAGGTCGACCAGTCAGAGCTGGAGCAGGAGACAGAACAGAAACAGGGCAGGGGAGATGCCAGAGCGGGGATGGGGACATGCTGTTGCAGCTGCCTGCCTCTTGGACAAGGGACTGACTCGGCTGATCATGAAACAGAGGAGGTCGCTGAGCCGGAACCTTCCAGTTTGGAAAGGGAGGAGAGGCAGATTGAAACAAGGTAAATGATCTAATTTATGTTCCAGCTACATTTATGTTGTGGTTTGTGAACAGAAACCTAAAACACAAACTCTAAAGTGTTGTAATCTACCATGCAAATGTAAATTTACATGTAATATGTGCCAAAAATCAGTGAGTTACTGTAAATAGGAAAACTTTCTGTCACTTCTCACTTTGTATGCTGTTAAAAGAAGGAATCTCTGCACCTGAATAATTTTAGCTGCCTCTCAAGAGGAAGGAAAGAGTTTGTATACCCTCCCTCTGATTGAATTCAGATGACAGTTCTTTGTGCCGCATTCTGTCAAAGCCGGAGTGTGACTGGAGTTGCTGCAGAGAAAAGCAGGTCCCTCACTGTTCTCATCTCGCCTGACGGGTGAGCAGTGATTACTTAGCAGCCACAAAGGTGGAAGATGGATGTTGTGTAAAAACGGATTTTCCAGAGAAAACCAACCTTGTTTTTGTGTTGATATTTACTCTGTCAGTAGCAAAGGTGAACAGCGTAGCGGTAATTTAAATTCCACCTAAGGTCATGTGACTATTGTTCCCAAGTTTGCAGATTTGTTAGAAGAGTTTGCATCAGGTGACCGAACTGAATGTGGTAATAATTGAAGTTGTGCATAAACAGTTTTATTTACTTAGTAATACTGTCAAACTGCTACTAACCACTCTGACTTAATTCACTGAAATAAATTGCAAACCACTTAAACCAACAGTCTCTGAATTGCTGTTTTGTGAACTAAACAGTAGAAACTCTATTAATGTGGGTCCAGAGCTTCATCTGAGCTACTGACCTCTAATTATGGTCCAAACTGTACTTTAAATATTCACAGAACAGCTGGAATGAGCCCCCAGGAAAACCACCAGCTAAAGTTTAACTAACACTTAATGAAGTGTGCAGTGGTTTGCTGTTCGGGTTTTCTGAAACCATAAGTGAGCCATATTTTAGTATTTAAATCCTCAGCTGAAACGAATGGGTTTGGGTCTGTGAGCCTTAGACAGGCTTAGCTGGCTGGAAAGTATTTAAGGATTGTCTAAGTTTCAATGCACTGCTGAGTTTGGTATTATGATGTCGTTTGTTTACAATAAAAGACTTGCACTCACCGTCTCTCAAGCAAATCCTCATAGGATAAAGGTACAATACTATTACAACAACTACTACTACTAATAACTTAAAAAGTGTTTGCAACAGCAGCTACATATTTGTTGCAAATGAACTTTAGTAATGCGCCCTACAGATATATTCAGATTTGTCTGCACAATGTAACTTTTATTTTGTCTCCATAGATCGTAGTAATAATCTGACTTGGTAGTTTTACCCTTACACTACATCCCTTAATAACTGAATAACACTTCAATAAGCTTGGCAGCAGACTGAGTGTATGAGCTGTGAAAAATGTTTCTCATCATGGATTGCTTGATTGAATATTGCTGTTCCCATTAATGGAATATCGAGTGTGAAAAAGATAAATGAAAAGGCCCGACTGGCCAATGCTCATGAGAGCAGATTTGGTGGTTAGAGCAATTTCACTCACTGCAGCCTGTATTGAGCACATTGACCACACAGCTGTGTGAGTTCTCTCAGCCAATCCAATTTAATTTGCTGTGTACTGCTGAGATGCAAGGCTAATTTCTTATTCATGATCCAAATGATCCAGTGAATTGTTGCTATTTTAAATGTGTGATTCGATCATTTGTAATTGTTGTGATCAGAGCTCGATGCTGTGAACAAGACAGCATCTGCAGTTTGCGCAGTGGGAAACGCTTTTGTACCAAATATGTAGTACTGATTCTGACAACATGTGCATGAACTGTGACAATTGCATATCACTGTGTGTGACTCATTCAGACCTGTGGTGGAGCATGTGAATGTGTTTCCTGCTCTGTCTTTTTCTGCATGCTGCCACTAGATAGTGCTGTTGAGTCTCTTACTATCCAATGTTTGTTTATTTTTTTTCAGAACAGATTATTCATAAAGTGTTTCTGACACTGATGCTATCCTCATTGTAAAGGCAGTGATAACTGTTCTGTGTTTGAAAATATATATGTATGAAAGCTTAACACTCAGTTGAATTATAATATTACTTTATCCAATTTTCAGAACTCATGGCTCAGCTGAATTTGACAGTATTGTACAGAATATATTAAAGTATAGATAATGTCATCAGCTCTTCTTAGATAACTACATCTATTTCATCATCATCTGTGATATATTTGTTTCGGATTTATTTTTGATTTGCTGACATAACAGACTGTGGAGGTATAATGCTCTATACTTTATCTGTGTCATACATTCAGTTTGTTATTAAGATGGCAGTGGGTGATAGAGTGAGGTATGACTGTTGACCTGGCAGTCCATCGGCTGTATCGACCTAAACCACCCCATCCAGCCTTCTGCTCTTATCTATATGCCTGTCCGTGGATTATTGACCTGGCACTGCAGCAGCCTGAGCCAGCCTCTCAGCTTCAGTCTGTCCTCCCTCCTCGCTGCTCTCTCTCTGCTCACTGTCTCTCCCTGGCTGACCGGGATGTGATCTGATAAAGAGGACTCAGGGTGAGACGGAAGGCTCTGGTTGCAGTGAAAGACCAAGGTCAGCACATGAGATTGACTGGACAACACAGTGAGGTGATAACTGCTGGTATGTGGTTACCAAAATGATTGGTGACTGGAGAGTTTGTAAGCAGATGAGACCCTTCCCCTTCCCTAATTCTTTACACAGGCATTGAACAATAGAGCGTTACAAAGACTGATCGTAGAGTGGAGAGAGAGGGCTGAAACAGCAGTTATATTTCTATCTGACACTGCTCTTTGTGCCCTTTCTAGCACACCCACCTAGTACTCACAGTTACTGAACATCAAAAAGAAAGAACAGAAAGGGACAGTGCTTTTTGTTCATCAAGACTGAACAGTACTGGACACATTTTTGATTTGGACTAATCACATACTGGTGAGTAGTAATGTAGCAACATGTTTTATTCAGACTCTAAATCAGAGACTGAAATTATGAGAGAGATACTGGGGGCATGTTAATGATTAAAGTTAAGAGGATGAATGTATTACATAGTCATGTTGTAGAAGTACAGCATCAACATCAGGAATTGTATTACTTTCCAAAAAAGTTAATAATGTGCTTTTGTTCAAGAAATGATGTGGGTATTTCATCACAGATCATATGTTTAAAACTTGTTAAATACTTATATACTTTCTTTTCCTACTTTGTATGATGCAAATATGCATGCTTGTAAAAATGTAGTCTATTCAGAATAAACTATTGCTTTCTGTTGTATTTTAATACTATAGAGATACTGTAAGCTGTGGGTGTCTTGCCTCTAGCATGTATTGCAAATGTGTGTTGCACTTTACCAAGAATTACAGAAAAAAACTACAGTCTGATCTGTTGTATATTTGGCTTTAGTTTATTCTTCTTTACCAAGCAGTAAAGAATAACCTACAGTGTAATTGTGTGTGTTTGGCTCATGGGTCTGTCAGACTGGTTTTCTCTCCCCATCTTGAAGTGGTCTTTACATCTGCATCGCGAGTTCTTTTGACTCCTAGGGGTATGCCAGCGAGATCTGAAGGTGAGACTAGATAAATGAGAAAGAGCAGGAGAGGATGAAGCCTGGGGGATGAGGGAAACATCAGCCAGATGCATTACCTGCATGTTTGTATGCGTGTGTGTGTGTTTATGAGTGCAGATACAGTCAGTTTAAACTGTGAGTTGACTTCATGAGTCCTTTGTGGCTGCAGAAAACATTTTTCACCTGCACCCCCCACTGTCTTTATTAGCTGATAGTAGGCATTTGCAGCATGGCATAGTCATCAGTCTCTTCAGCTGTTGGGTCTCAGCCCAGCCTTGACTTCCACATTTCATGTTATGAATGATGTAGCCTTACATTACACTGTGTCTCTCCTTCATCTGATGTGTTACATTTTTCCTATTTAAGCTGTTTACCAACCCCTTCTTTTTCATTTGCTTATTAAGTACCAATCCTAAACAGAATCTTGGTCATTCAGGTTGTAAAAAATGTTTTCCCTAGTTCCTTCCTTATTTATGCATCTTCCCCTCACTCTGCTTTTCCCTCCTCTTTCTCAGCGTACATGCAGTGAATTGCCTGCATGACTGCAGAGGGAATGGAGCAAAGAGGGCGTCCAGTTCAGGGAAGTGCTCTGACTGCACAGCTCTGCTGAGGAATGCATATATTAGCAGAGAGCTGAGGTGAGGAGAGGAGAGGAGAAGAGAGGAAGAGTACCACCACAGGGAGGGAATGAGAGAGGAGAATATGATTATATGGGTTATGGCTAATGCTTTGTACCTGTGGTATTACTTGGTGCTTTGGGACCGCTTACATGATGTATTGGTGAGGTTGGCTGGCCTTAATTATACCTATCACAAGCTTAACACTGTCGGAGACATGGGACAGTTCAGTGGTTGCATGTATTTTTAGCTCCACCTCATCAGCATGAGAAGCGGGAAAGAGGATGTTTTGAATGAATCAACGCTACAGTGTTAAGCAGAAGACGTCAGCATAGCAGCACTACCAGCTGAGAGGAGTACACACATACAGGCACCACTGAGAGGAGCAGAACAGAGCAGAGCACAGCAAATCACAGACCTGCAGCAAACATGTTGGGCCAACCAGGACAGTCTACCTTACACATCCCTTACAAGAGGCAGCCGGTGTATCGCACGGCTCACAGGTGTGTATGCCTGCCTCTCTCCCAGCACATATGTAGGACTGCATCGCTTGGTACCGAGGAGCTGTTCTGCTAAAGCTCCTCAGCAGCTGCTAGAGATAAAGTGCTACGGATTGCATGTTGTGAAGTGTCTGTACAAAGTATATGGGCAGGCAAGAGCATTTAAATGCATGCTTAGAGATGTTGATCATCCGTTTTTGTGGCAGAGTAGGCAGCTGGGCGATTTGAAAATGCAAAACAGGCAGCCTTGGAATTGCCGTTGGGAAGTATGTCTATCAATGTGTATTAATCAACTGTCTTTGCAGAAATGGAAAGCAAGAAAGAGAGATGCTCACTGCAGTGCTTTATGATCACAGGTCACTGACCGCTGTGTCGACGTAAGCACAACTGTGATCTCTCAGGCTGATTGTTACTTTGTACTGTCTTAATATGGGATGTCTTTATAGTTTAAACAGAATTGGAGGTTTGATGCAGCCCCACCTCTCACATAATTCAAAAATGCTCTCCTTATTTGAACTGTCTTGTTTATAGGGGTTTGGTTTATAATGTTCAGCTGTTTTTAGGGCCCAACCCACTACACGCAGATTTAGTGTGTGTACCATATCACACATATACCATAATGCCACATCTGCTGCATATGTCTGTTTCCTTGAGTTGACTGAGTTTTGTTTGTTTTGAAATTTAAGAAATTCTGCTAGCATATGTGGGCTTAAGTCACTAATGAGCATTCACAGTGAACTGTACATGTGCAGTGGGCTGTTGTGCATGACCTGCGACACATTCATCCAGTCAAATCCAAGGATTTGCCAATTAACTAAGGTCTATCTACTACTGGAATGCTATATACATTCTTAACAGCTTATTGTCTAAAGCTCTAAGTCACTTATGTCAAATTAAATTTTTTCTTTTTGTCACAGATCCAACCACTCATAGATCCACGCACCAGATATCCAGCTTATTATCATTCTGTCAGGGTCTCGATGTCACCTACCGCGATAAGGTTACTTAGCCTATTTATCATTCCTGCATGTGCTCCCTCATTGGTCAGCCCCCTGCTGGGTTCTCTGCCACAGAGGCAGTGGGGTGTAAATACCAAACCGCAGAATTTCACCTAGATGTAGCAGATAGCAGAGGTTGACAGTCTGGGCCAACATTGAATCAATATTTTCATTACAGACTGTATAGCTACATTTATAACCAAGCTCATTGAATCAATGAGCCTCTATAAGCATGTCCAGTCTCACAGGGTGGTCTGCTTATAATGGATTATATAAGGGTCTGCATTGGCTTTCTCTGGTTTTACTCAGGGTGGATAACATCAGATGTGATGTTCAGTTCAGTACTCTTCCCAGTCGGTTCCTGTTGTTCAGTTCTATCCTCGTCACACCCAGAACAGTTCAGCCAAGCCTGTCTTTCTCCTCTCATCCCTCGGTCATAATGTGGCCAAAAGCCACGGTGCTTCATTTGTATGCTTAGCAGATGTAGAGGTCATATTGTTGTTAACTGCGAGTGAATGGTTGAATGGCTGTACCACTTCAATCTGACAAAATGACACACCTAAAATTGGTGCAGAGGACAGAATAGACATAGGAAGAAGGAGGAAGCATCAGAGACCGGGGGTGACCTCTCCTTAACTACAGACATTTTACACATTTCCAGGGAGACTTGATATTTCTAAGAATAGACATAATGATGATGCTTAACAGAAGGTTGAGGTATTTGAAAAGGGAGTACATTCTCTGGTTATTAAAACTATGACCTTTTAAATCCCCCAGATTGTGATTTAGATTGTCTACTGAGTGGGAAAGAAATTCCAGGGTAGGGACTGTTCTGGTAAAATCACTCCTCGCTGGCCAGTTTAGTTTTAGAGCTGTGCACCAGATGTGGCCTACCTTCCTCCACTGATGCCTGACTTAATAAGCTTTCTACGTCTCTACACGCTCTCCCCACTCTCAGGATCTAAAAATAGCCTGTAAATTCAGTTACCCTCTGCCAGCCAAGTGGAATCTCACCTAATTTATTTAATCCATCTGTTTAATTTTCCTGATAAAATGATAATGTGATAGTCTGTGAGCTGTGCCACTGGAAGGGTCAGATATGAGTGGGCTTCATTCAAGTTATTAGAGAAGTTTAAAAAAAACCCCAAACAAATAACTTTGATATGTGTTTGTGATATTTGTAATATTTGTAATATTACATCAAAATCATGTGGGGAAATAGCAGTTGAGAGGGAACAGATTGTAACAGGAACCTGCAGTGTTGTTCTGAACAGATGTGAAGGCATTCACACATGCTGTGTGAGGGAACAAAACACTGAGATTAAAAAAAATCACCTCAGTTGTGTAATTTCTTTTGCGCCACTGGTTTCTCATTGTGTGGCGCCTGTGTGTTGTTCATTGGAACTGAGCATTGCAGAGTAGTTGTGTTGTCTTAACCCTGTGTATCACTGTAATCTAACTCCCCAGTGGGAGTGTGTGCAGTGACTGCTTTTGCTCAGCAGTGTGAGTTTGCTCAGATTCTGTAATGAGAACTGCAGGAGAGAGGTCCTCCAAACCTGGACGGACACACACACACACACACACACACACACACACACACACACACACACACACACACACACACACACACACACA
>JAPTYQ010000018.1:35701090-35741605 GCA_029814465.1 Ostorhinchus cyanosoma
TATATATACCTATGAATGAGTCAGCAAGGAAGCCTGTTTCCTCCATGAGTCCACTATGTTTCCACAGTAGCTCAGGTGGGACCCAGTGCTAAGGTGTATTACTGTCAACTACTACGCTTGAGTGTGGACTAGAGTTATTATTGTCTTAGCTAAAAAGAACAGAACAGATGAAAAATGTAGACATGATTTTAACGAGGACCTTTTCATTCTGTCTGTGTTGCCATGGTAATGCATGCGACACTTGTAGCGATATACACATATTGTAGATCCACGTAACCAGAACATCAGCTAAAACCAATTTTTAGAAAAAAAGAAAGTCAAACAACAAGCATTAAATGGATGAATATCTAAAACAAGCTAACAGTCCAAGACCAGAATATCTCATGAATAGTTTCATAAAAAAAGAGATAAATGACACAAACTTTGCACACCTGAAACAAACACTAAGCAGATCCAATAGTGCAAGTATTGTTTCTCTATTGCTAAAAGTCACTGAACAAGCCAAGCCAGCACAGATAATATGATGCATTATGAATGATTAGTAATTTAGTCTTACGTTGGCTGTTTTCTGATCATAACTCAGTTTCATATGAATGAAGTTTCTGCTGTTGGCTAATCCATTATTTTGTGTTATACTGAAATGATTCTGACTGGAAACAAATGGCCCAGAGCTTAATAGAAACAAACATTTATGAGATGGTGACATGAAGGACAAACCTTTACTGATAGGAGTCACTGAATATTACACATTGAGCCACAGTGTCACCACCAGTAAAATCAGACTTAGATCATGGGTGTGTATGTGTGTGTGTGTGTGTGTGTGTGTGTGTGTGTGTGTATATATATATATATAAAAATAAAATATGATGTTAGGAGAAGTGCAAAGTCACAGGAAATGAGTGAAAGTAAGAGATACAGGGTATTACAGAGGGAAGCTTCAGTATTTGTTAAATAAGAGGTGGATGATTAGAAAAATGACTTGCTTGGAGTTAATGATATTTGATATAGGGCTTCTCTAATCTTAATTGCGTTTTAAGAAAATAGTCCATAAGACTACAGGAGGCTTTGACTGATCACTTAACTTACCTACTGCTGGAGTTTTTTTACTGTTGGAATGGGAATTCCACAAAGCAGTAATTTGACTGTCTCTTGGTGAGCGCTGAACCCATATGTCACCTTTACCTCCATCCACTGACCCCACTCATTCTTTAAAACAACCCTGGCAGACTGTATAATTTGAAGTTGTAGCGATCTGGCTCGTTTTCTTGAGTGTTGGTTGCTGTGTGGAATTCTCATTCCCACAATGCACTTTGCAACAAAATTTCCAAAAAAGCCTGAGTGATGGTTTGTTACGTAAACAAGTGAACTGTGTTTATGATGGAGTCATCTTCCACATTGTTCACTGTGAGGGAAGTGATTCAGGTGTGGAAACACAGAAAGGATTAGTGAGGATTAGCCTATCACTGAGGTTTTACACAGTTGAAAACCAAATTGTGATGAAAGTTGTATGCTGCTTTAAAGACACTCTATGATTTATGTAGAAATATGTCACTGCATCTCATTTGTGACACTAAATTTCAGCAACAGCCTCTGACTAGTATTGCCAACGAGGCTATTCTTCAAATACATGAGCCACTATCAACGGCAGCGTGCTCATCTGCAGCAGGAGTTCATTTTCCCATCTGGGACAATGTTGTCACATGCATTGATGGAAGCTACTTTTCTGCAAACAAATAGATCTACTGTGCTGCGGTGTTTGTGCGCTAACCGAGGATGCTGCAAATTCCGTGACAAATAGTTCAGAAGTAATGTGGCCAAAACAAAAGCCTCAAAGAATGCAGATTCCTAATTAACAGTGGAGGCTGGCGCAGTGCTCTGTGTGCCCAGTGCAGCTCAGCAAATTATGCATTGTTACCGGGAACCACCACGTTCACAGCGGGGTGTGTTCCGGTGTGTGCATGTGTTAGTGTGCAGGGTGTGAAGAACAGCATGTTGTGTATACTGTACATGTAAACTATATGAATTGTTTATATTTCATGTCATGTAGTTCGTGTGTACTGGTTTGTTTGGCATTGTTTCGTCTCAATACACTGAACTTTTGGAAAATGTCAACTCATAAATTTTTCCACCCCACTCACTTTCCCTCTCCTCCTCCTTTTGCTGCATGGTGATGCAGTGGAGTCTCCCCTTTTTGTTTGCATCATTCTGAACCTTTTAGCACATTTTGCAGCTGTCCTTCAATGGATTCTACACTCTCTGCTTGATAGATAGTCTTTAATTTACCCATGGTACACTTTAAGAAAGGATGGCGTAAACATGTGTCTCAGCTATTTGTTTTAGCCTCTCCCATGTGTATGTTTATGTGGATTTACTTTCTGTGCAGCATTATTTACCTTGTGCTTTATTGCGTGCTTGTGCAGCATATTTCCCAGCTTTTGTTGAAGATTAGTTTGTTATTTGTGCTGTAACAGACTGCATACGATTATGATATGAGCAGACAAGGAAGCACGAGGGGTAATAAAATACAGCACTTAAAAGCACACAAACCAGGCTTGAAAGCATAATGTACTGCTTTAGTTCTTTATTGACCAGCTTCCAGCAACCTGAATGGAACACACACTTTACATCGCTGGTCCTCGTGCTCTGGAAAATAGCAGTGTCCTCAATAGCTACACTAGAGAAGAGAACACGGAGCACCTTTTTATTCTAGGCATCGGTATTGACATGGGAGCATGGAAAGCCGAACTTTGTTCTACAACGTGGTGTGCACTAGTTTTACTTTAACGCAGGATATTCGTCTATAAGGATGGAAAGAGCAGCTACATCCCTAATGATGTGTCACAGTTTGAGAGATCGAATCGAATCAAATCGAATCGAATAGAATAGAATACCCTTACAGCTAGATTGGAGAGCTTCTCCTGTTTCAGTGCAAACATAATGAATGGCAGAGTTAAGTACTAGTGGCAATCAGCTCATCGTATGTTGCCATTCACCTTTAACAAGTTCTCTGGTTCTGATTGTTGCATTTCTGTGTACGGATTGAAGCTATTAAACAACTTGAGTGTGAAGCTGAAAGGATGTCCACACCCCATTTGATACGGTTTTCTGTCATCATGTATTATACTCCCTTTACTAACGTTAGCGATAGTTGCAGCTATTTGATTAGAATGAAATGACATGATGCTAATGTAAACATGAGCAGAAGCGACACTATGTCATCTCATCATATTTGTGTTGGCGATAGTGGTGAAAACAAAAACTCCCATGATCCCACACTACTTCATAGCATCATCTACTATGTCTATGTTTTTGTTTTTTTTATTGAGACCCATAGAAACAGAAATTGCATTTTGTGCATGTAATTATTATTGCTGCCGTAATATTTTATGTTATACGTTGCCAAGCCTGCACTAGAATACTAAATAGACAATAATGAATGAAATGAGAATAATGCATGAAATTCATTAAATTGTTACTATGGTAATAACTGATGGAAATCCTAAGTAAATAAATAAATAGATGATGAATAATAATAGCAGTTTTTGTTAATTTGGTGTCATTAGATGTTGTACTTGGATACTTTTCACTGTATCTGGACGCTGTCCCTGCTGTGTATAACTGTATAACATACAACATGCAGACAAAAAAGAAGCACAGCCATATATTTTATTTCTCTCAACCGCAGGATTAGTAGTGACTTGGTGCGTTCTTTCTTTTCCTGTGACAGTAACATGTGTTTATGCTCTGGTCAAAGCAAGGAACGGCCCCATCTAATTGAAATCGATAATGCCTGGTAAGCTGGTTGAGGGAGAGTGCTGAGCATTACTCTTTGTGTGAAAGAATATGAACTGACCTGACTTCAGACTCCCATAGATTTTCTTTTTTTTTTTTCTTTTTTTTTCCTGCAGTTGCCTCATTGTAAACTAAGATGGTTAATGTTGTCTCGTTGTAACCTCAACCCAGCAGCCAAACAGCAGTATAGGAACAGGGCAGTGCAGGGACATGATCAGGCAGGAATATGATTAATGACTCTAATTTCGTGTTTTCCCTTGGTGTTGCTTTCTCTCCATCTCCTCTATTCTCTATATCTCCCTCTGTCCTGCAGCCACAACGTGAGGGCTACATCATTCCGGCACCCCGTTACAGGACAGATTTCCCCTGAAAACACAGAGTACACATTACAGGACAGGTGAGTGTGTTGCTATATGTGATTTGTTTTCTCTGTATGGTTAAAAATACAGATAGGTTAGTTCAAGGTCATGTGATGGGGGGGGGTCTAAAAATAGACCGGAAAACGAGCTGTCACCCACTCTCGTGAAGCGGATCATCAGGAGAGAGGGGGGTTGCTGTAACAACAGTCGACTTTCAATTAACTTTTCATCAGGAAAATGAGCTGCAGCTTTAACTCAAACACTGAGGGACGCGCACTGTAATTACTGAATGTATTCATTACTATCATGGTTTTCATAGATATGCTCACATGTCAGCGGCTGCGAATCCCAGAGACTCTTTAGTAATATCCTTTGAATTATTACCTTAATAGAATTTATGTAAATGACAAAAACTGACACTCGCATATGCTTCTCACTATGTTCATATCACGCCCAGTGTCATGAATATGTCTCATCAATCAGTCAAATAATGCTAGTTCTGTAATGGCTTCCTGAATTGTTTTTTTTTTCTTTTGGCAATTTCACCTTTGTTTGTTGCAGCAGCTTTAAAATGAACTCTTACATCGACGCAATTTGACTTAAAACTCTTGGATGAAATGAAAAGACTGTTTAAATGTCCTCATGGAAAACCTCTGGGATGTGAGGAGGAGGAACATGGAGGTTAATAATCTGTCAAACACAGTTGAACTTACATTTTTGTGGCAGCAGTGGCACAAAAATGAAAATCAAAGTTATTTCAAAAAAATAAATATTATTACTTTGCTGCTTAAAATTCATTACACATGCATTGTTTTGCCCTGGCATAGTAGATTGGAGAATCGGCTTGTGTGACCCCAAATGGCAAAGAAATTGTTGACTCACGTGCCCTTGAGCAAGGCATATAACCCCCCATTTGCTTGCTAGGTGCCTGACATGGCAGCCCACCGCTCCTAGTCTGCAGTGTGGTGGGTTCCTGCATGTTCAGCTAGTGATGTGTTAAAGCACAGGTTCAATATCAGTCTGTGTTTTAAGTCTACATATAACATATAAACTGACAAATAAAAGTTCTTAAGAATTTTTGACCAACTAAGATTTTCTGTGCAAAAAAACTTGGGAATTACAAGGTTTTTCAATTTTTATAATCCTTTTTTTTAAAAAGTAATTTTAAACCAGAAAGTTTATTTTACTCAAACATGTACTTAAAACTCAAAATCATCCTTTCTTTATCTTGCATATCAATTTCTTTCCACAAAATGTTTATTCCATCCATTTCAGAATCATCCTACACGACTGACTGCATTACAGTATTGTCATGTACTTGCACCATATATTGTCACTCCGTCATGACTGGCTTTACTGTTGTTGCACCTCATCCTGCAAATCTGTCAAAGCTGCATGGCAGGTTTAGAGCACAATAAAAGGGAGCAGGTGTTTGATCATATTTGAGCCAGCTGGTGTAACATGATCACTCGTGTAGCCCAGATTCTTTTACAGACAGAAGCAGATCCACAGACAAGCATGTGTCCTCCACATTGTTGGTGATTAAAGTCTGATTTGTGAACGCAATGCAGATTTGATTGTGATTCATCTGCAGCTCCCACTGTAACTTTCCCTCATTTACTTCTGTTGAGCTACAGATTTACATAATATCAAGAGGCTTAAAAATTAAGGTGGTTTTAGATCCGTATTTCCAAGAAAAGGAGAACGCCTGTGTCACTTTGAAAGGTATGCATAAGCCTGTTACACCCGACTGGCATCTGTTTTATGCCTCTGTCAGTATGACATGACAAGATGTCATATAGCAAACAAAAAAGGTTAAGAAACCCACTTGAATAGAGTAAGCATATTACACTCGCTCCTACTTCTTAATAGTGAATGAATACTAATGTATTCCTTACATGCTTCAGAGACTGCGTTAATAAATGCTGAACTGCAGCAGTCACCTCTTGGTTGCCGGCCAAGAGAGGCAGAGCAACAAAAAATTGAAAGAGTTTTGCTGAGTTGCCAGGACAAATATGTACTGAAAGATAAATTTGCTTTGCCTTTACTATATCTTCAAAAAATCCTGTGAAGGTTGCAGTTTTGAAACTTGTGTATGACAGTTTTGCTTTGTGTCATGTTTCAAGAACTCTGGTATTTGCATTTTGCATTAAAGAAGCTGTTCAATTAAAGTTGAAAAATTAATCTTCCTGAATTATTTCTTCAAACATTTGCCTCAACAGTATTCTTAGGTTAGAGCTGATGAATGAGTAAGAAGTACCATAGGCTCCTCTTATGAATCACTGACTCAGTAAAGGAGAACATCAGTCCTTGGAGACCAGCATCAGATCAGGACTTAACAGGAAAAAGATCTTCAGGAGCCTGCTCCCCATGCACATGTCGATCCTCCTATCCTCTGCAGGCCTGAAGGCTTTGACTTAATTATTGATTATTGCACAATGATCAATTCGTCAACTCTCCTTGTGTGCACCCGTTCCCTGAAAGGATTAAACGTGTCGAATATGCCCTCATTTCCATCACAGCAAAAGAAGTCAGGAGGGATAGAGCTTAGTGTCTTTCCCCTTTACACAGTGTCTGATGTGAAATATCACTCCTCTCCACCACATGCCACAACAAATCTCCTGGGGAACTGTTCCAATGACAGTGGTGGTAAACAGTATGAAAGCTTCACATAAAACAGCACAGTCCTCTTGATAGGACCGAAACATCCTGTAAAAACACTGGCTCCACTCCAGACTGTGGAGCACAATGCACACACTCCATGTTTTGTTCTCCCCTTGTTCTACCAGCATTTTTGTTTTGGTCTATGACACACATTTAGAGCTGATCTCTTCTTAGTTAGTCTCAGTAAAGTGTTGCACATAAAGCAAGTCAGTGTTTGTTCTTCTTTTAAACCCTTCGTGACCCCACGCAAGGATCTGACAGGTCACACATAGTTTACTATTGTAAGCGCTCACTCTGGCAGGAAGTGTTCCTGCCAAGAATAGGACAACAGCATGTCAACTGTACTGGGTGATTGATTTCTGACCAAGTTCCCCTCCTTTCCTTTGCTTCATTTTGTAAAAAGAGAAGCCATAGGCATGCTGTGCTTATTAATGGAAGCAGCCAGTTCCTTTAGATGAAGATGTTTCCACAGTTCCAACTGTGACTTCATTTTCACCATGCAGTGGTCTGCACGGTCTGCAGATTTCAACTCAGCAGAGAATCTTTGAAGTGATGCTGAGCAAATTTGTACAGGAAAAATACACACAGGAACCAGATGTTTTACTGAATCAGCATGGACTAAAAATGACAACATGTCAAACCCACCAGATTATTATCATCTCCACTTTACTGTTTGGATTTTTTTTTTTTTATGTCGCATCTGTTTTTGCAACGTAGGACAATTTTCTATTCAATATGTTTTCTAGCTGCCATATATTTATTATGTCACTCCATGTACAGGGTACCCCCTACCACTGGATTTATTTATACCCCCTCTACTTCAAGCATCCATATTTCATCAGTGCTGCTACTGGTTTTGGACCAGACTTCTTAACTAGGTTGCCTGTTTTGCTCTATTCTTCAGGTTAAGACCTTCAAGTAACCAAGTTTTCTGTTTAGAGGTTATGATGCAACTCGTTGAAAAGACATGATGTAACACGATGAAAAGAAGAAATGATTACAACCAGTAAATCACCGTTAGCTACTGGTGGCTCTGACTTCAATAATAATCTGGATGCTGGGGACTGCTGGTTTGATCTGTTAGAATACACATTCCTGAGTCTCTGGGATGAAGCTCTAGTCTTACATTATTCAGAATTATGTTTTTCTGTCTATGAAAGCCATTACAATACAGGTTTATGCCTGTGATTGTATTGTAATGGGTAGATTAGATTTTGACAATAAACTAAACACAATGCACTGTCCCTCCACAAAATAGACAGCCAAAAATTTGAACATTTTTATAATATGGACAGTAATAAAGATATTTTACATTAATATGCTTCTCATTGCCTGTCATTGATAACAATATAATGAGGTTGGATATAGATTTGTACGCTGGCCAAAGGCAGTATTTATGTGTGTGTGTGTGTGTGTGTGTGTGTATGGCTTTAACATGAATCTTATGTTCTTTTTATGTTTGTCTGACTTGTTATGCGGGTGTGTATGAGACGCGTGCCCCGGGGTGAGTATCAGAGTATCACAGGAGTGTTTGGAACAAAAACCATCCACAGTTAACACGTCCACTAGAACACCATTGGCTGTCACAGGTCACATGGCGGCTTCAGGAAATAGTCATATCCTTTACATCTGAAAGCTCAGCACCAAGCCCTGATGTGTTTCACTGCATGTCGACACTTTTTCAGAGGAATTCTGAAGGAAGGAAAATCACTATCCAAACTGCTCATCATGCGCTAAGTGAACTTTTTATATACAGTTGTGTTTATTTTTTGTTTGGTTTTTTTCATCTCAGGCTTGAATCCCGCATGTCCAAGTCAGTGGCCAATCACAGATCCCCCAACATGGTCGCAGAGACCACCAAACCTGTGACCTCAACGGCAGTGGATTCCACCACAGGGTCAAAGGTGAGAACCAGCGCTGTGTATTTTCAATATATTTTTCTCATCTTATTAGTTTGATTATAGTGGAAAACAAAACAAAAAAATCAGTTTTGTTATTGATTTGTTTGAACTGACCAAAGATTTCTGTTTAAGCTTCCTAACAGATTATGGTCCTCTATAGAAGACTATTAATGCTTACAGCTTTTACAATACAATATATTTTACTAGAATTAAAGTTGTTTTAAGTCATTTGTTTGCTTATTTAATGACTGTTTTGTGTGGCTGAACCATTCTAACCTTTGCAATCCTTTTGCATTTCATGTGTTTTTTATTTTTATTTTGGGATATTAAATCACTTTATGTCAAGTTATTAACTTTAACATTTTTTTCTGTATAAGGAAGATACAGTTTGTGTTGTTGCCTGTTCAACAGAATATTTGTGGCCCTGCAGCCCACATATCAGCCAGACAGTTTAATAATTTGCTGCTGGAAAGCACCTGAGAGAAAAGGTATAATTTAGTTTTCAGAGTCTATGCAGTCTGAGATGACCTTGTCTGACAGTGTACCTATTTTTAAACATAGGGACACATCCACAAGAATAACCAGCTGATATATATTATATCTCTTATTGGTATAAAAAGAAGAGCCAGGAAAGAAAGTAATTTAGATGTTTGGGAAAATAGTTTTGCAGTAATTTAGGACCTTTTACTCCCCACTTTGCAATGTTGTACAAAATGTCATAATGCATTTCAAGAGCGCCTCGACACATAAATGCAGTGAAGAGTTTTGCATTTTCCTTTTCCTGTAGGGTTTCAGAGGTCCCGGGAAAGTACACAGTTTTGGAAAGAGGGATCATGCTATTAAAAGAAATCTCAACATCCCGGTGGTGGTGAGAGGCTGGCTCTATAAACAGGTGAGCAGAGGTTCTTTGGTCCTACTTCGGTTGTTTGATAACGGAAGTTGTGACTCATCTGGAACATTAGCGCTTAAACTTTGCTTAAACTTTACGTTGTGATTCTTTCCCTCTTCACTCCAGGACAGCTCTGGAATGCGACTGTGGAAGCGGAAGTGGTTTGTTTTGTCAGACTACTGCTTGTTTTATTACAAAGGTGAGTCTGTGAAAAGTACACCTAGTTTGATGGACAAAAACGACCACTCTTGATGATGAATTCCACACAGAAACCTCTGCTGAACTCCTCTGAGGCGACGGCACTAGATTAATGACAGACTGTAATTAGACATGTAACGTCTCCTGCTCTCCATCCTTCCTCTCCCTACTTATTAACTACAGTATTTATTATAGAATGTAATCTGCGGTTGTGTTGCCGTGCTGTAGCATCTAGCTCATCTTCTTCATTAATCATACTAAATAATAAATAAGCCACATGCCACGTTGAGCCACACGCTGCAACATGGCCTCGTCCAGACAAGAGTTATCCATGAATTATGCCTCACTAATTTTACTGCTGTTGATAAATCTGCCATCACTTGTAAACAGCGTAAAAGATCTTGGCAGAATTAGACGCTGTGTTTTTTTTGGACGTCACTGTCAATACTCTGTTTGTGTATTTACTCCACAGACAGTCGAGAGGAAACCGTGCTGGGTAGCATCCCTCTGCCCAGTTATGTCATTGCACCAATTGAGCCCGATGACCACATTAACCGAAAATACGCTTTCAAGGTAACAAAATAATTCTCCTGAAAAAAACTCCCTCTTTAAATACATTTAAAGGTATTTGTTGTACTGTTACCAAAGAAACGTGTTGCTGCATAACCTCTGCAGAGGGGTATGAATTATGGATATCATATTATGGTCTACTTGCATCTCTCTGACTGCTTTTACTTCTATTTTATTCTTCTATTTGGATTGAAATTGTTGATTGCTGCAATTTTAACCAGCACTCTTTGGCAGAGGAGATCTTGTATCTCAGTAGGAGCTTCCTGGATAAATAAAATACATAAAATGAAATATCATGTGCCATTTCTGCAATTAGACCTTCATAAATCTCCCCAAGTCGTACACACTGAACTTTAAAACTCATTAAATACTCATATTTGTGGTCACAGACCTAATGGGTGTTACAGTACAAGATGAATTCTGTTTTATTTTTCCTTTTCAATACATAATCTGTTGGTATTAGCGCATGCATCAGGCTAATCAGACAAGGACAGTGTGATTACATTCACCGATTGTGGGCGGAGACAGAATATTTGTACAGTGAAAACTTAAGTGACACATGACAACCAGACAGAGGTAACATGAGTGTGATTTGTACTTGAAAGAGTACTACCACTTTTCCACATACATGACACAGTCTTTTTCTCCTTTTTTTTCCTTTTGAATTCTGCTAGAGGGCATTAAAGGATATATCGCTTTCAGTTACAGCAACACTGCGTACATTACCCAGCTCCTCCTTTGTGGAAACACAGGGCTTGTTGCAAAGAACAATAGTGCCTGAATGTTTGATGCACCACTGCAGCTGCAGGGCATTCTGCTGCAATCCTTTCCTTTCCAATCCTTTGTACTTTGGTATTTTGCTCCTGTATTCTGTGTGTGTCTGACTCTGAGAGTGTGAGAAAATGTCTCTGAATGAATGTGTATACATTTGCTGTTGCGTATTAAAGATCATATTGCATACAATGGATTTTGTATGATAATTGCTGCTGGGAATATTAATTATGCATTCAACCTATTCAATATCGCTTCAGTGTCTCCTCCCACAGCTTGTGGGAAAGTAAGGCTATGTGAAATGCGCCTGTATTCTGCTGCACCACCTTCTGTTTAAGAGATCTTCATTCCCCTTAGATCTCCATCAGCCATCATGAATTAAAGAGCAGGATATTTAATTCTCTTATAGGTGCAGTGGAACATTTTTACTGCTAAGTGAGCTTGACAACTGCTTAGTGTTGTTGTGTACCAATGGTTAGTAACATGCAGAGGCACTGTTTCCTCTGTATTTAATCAAGCACCACCACAGCAAGGGCACTACTGCCAATGCAAAGACACATAGTTTACCTTTAATGTGATTTAGAACTGAGCTTAATTTTAAACAGATATGAAACAAAACTAGAAGTGTTAGCCAAAGAGGACTCACAGGACTGTTTGTACTATAGTTTGTGCCACTAAACTCATTCTCAGTATTATGATAATTATTGTTGCAGATGATGCAGTACAGTAATATCACAAGTATTGCCCTGTGTCACCTATTCCCGCTTCTGTGACCACCTCCAAAAAAACCGCAACCAAAGCCATTTATATACTTTCTTATTGAGTCACCGATGGTCTGCAGCAACTTCCTGTTTTCTCTTTTCTTACTTTTGCTCATTTCACTGTGTTTCTCTCATTCTCTGTTGGTCAATTGCCTCCCATTGTGACCTGGTGTGTGTGCGCGGGCGGAGTGAGTACTGTTCTCTGCAGGTGGCTGTCCTGAATCACACAGGCTTCCTGTCTTGCATGAATAGGTATTTGATTTTACTTTAGCCTCATCGGTGAACTGCCATCCTCACCTCATGTTTCATATCATGCTAGTAGCTGCTGAATGCACATTTGTAAATGTGCATTAAGAGCTGATGACGTACAAACATGACTCCAGCAGCATGGATAATGCCAGACCACATAATTCATTTAAAGGTTTGAAAAAAAAAAAAAGGGGGGGGGGGGTTTAAAACTAAATTTATCAACCAACCAATGAAATGAAGTTCTCTTTGTTTTGGAACTGTAATTCAGCAAATTTCAAATTCAAATCTAAATGTAAATTGTAGACTGAACTGAAAAATTCGGTTCAGCTAGTACAAGCATAAACTCTTACCTTACTGTTGACTAATCTCCAAATCCTCCACAATGCAGTAGAACAAGTAAAAGGCTTTGGTGTCTGAACTGTTCACTCAGTAGGAATATAGATACCATGAAGTTAAACCTAAGACTCAACACTTGAACCACAAAGACTTAAAATTACTTTCATTTTTATTTTAAATGTGTTTCATGAAGCACAGGAGACAAAAAGTAAATGTGTGAATGTCCAAATTTGTCACCAATTTGCTTATTGTTCTTATAAATGTGGCTTATAAAGACACTGCACTACCTCTACAGTAAATACGTATGTGGTCTGGTATTTGTCTTGTCAAGCTGCATATCACTTATCAGGGTGAGTTGGGAAGACAGGATGTAATATTTTCCCACACTCTTCTCTGATTGCATTGCATTTCTTTTGGAATTCCATCTTAGTGTTTTCCCTGCTGTATATGTGTGAATTTTACATTGCTTCACAATGTAAGAAACAATTTGCAATGTCTCTTTCAAACAGACCGTTAATGACTGACATACGGTGACCATGCAGTATTATGCAAGATCTAAAGAGCTTTATTTTTACAACAAAGTTAACTTAACACCTAAAGCTCAGACTGATTTCCACCTGCACTGTATATAGTGCACAAAAGTACATTTATTCTAATGTTGCTTCTTTTTTACATGGAATTTTTTTTCCACATTTGGAGGATTTGGTATCCATAACATCATTTGGATAGTGTTATACCACCACATTACAGTATCATACATAATCTAATATATGTGTGTGTTGTCTCTGATTGTGTGCATCTATTCTGAAGTGAAGTAATATCAGATAATTGCTTTTTTGATACTGTATGGTTGTTTGCTGTCTAATTTATGAGCAAATATGTGTTCTTAACAGTGCATATTGATGCTGAAGCTTTTTTGAAAAGCAGCTGCAAAATAAAACCTATGCTCTCTCTCTTGCCAGAAACAGAACAATGCTTCTACTTTGTTTATTAACATTTTGTTTCCGCTCTTTTTTTTCTTCAGAAAGTACTGCTGCAGCCTTTTTCCTCACAGTTAACAGCTGTCAGTCTCACAAGGCAGAGAAGTGTTTTTACTCAACTTCACTGGCAGCTTTTTCCCGTCAAGTTCTCTTATGCATCCCCTCTTTCTCTTGATGTCCCTCTCTCCAATAGGCGAGCCATACAGGAATGCGCTCCTACATTTACAATAAGAACTCTGTGATTGGCTCACAGGCAGAACACTGCGGGATGCGGACATATTTCTTTAGTGCGGACACACAGGAGGACATGAATGGCTGGATCCGGGCCATGAACCAGGCTGCGCTGATGCAGCAGAGTCACACCATAAAGAGGTTGGTCTCACTCTACAGAGTAGAATTTACGTTTGGTCGAGTCTCTGCTTGAACCAACATTTCACCTCAGATAAAACACAGCACTCAGACGGAAATATCTCAAAGAGATGCAACAAAAGGAAGTTTTTTCCGTACAATTCCTAAGTTTCATTAATACATTTAAAGTGTGTAGTCCCTTAATTTAAAGTGTCCGTCTATTCATGACAGTTCAGTAGATGTTAAAGTTCTCTTTTTACCATAACTGAAAATTCACAGTTTTGCACTTTTCTTGGCTTCATTGGAATTATTTTGAACACGTGCACAGACTCCCACAGCAGGTCCAGCCCTGCCTATCTGCCCTGGAGCACAAAGATGTCTGCAGCTTTATATGTGTTTACTTCATCTGGGTTTGCTCTGAAATTGTATTAATGCAGCTCATTACCAACTGAGCACAAGCGTCTCATAAGAAAGTTTTGTCTGCAATACAGATTTTAGTATATTCAATACAAACTTCTTTCTTAGAAGTGCTGGATGTACTGAGTAGATTGATACTAGGTCCAATAATGCCACCTAAAGGCCAATGTAACGCAGTGCTGCTGAGATGTTCAGTTCTCACATGGTCTTAGTGCAGTCCCAAACATGTATTGTTTATTTTCTTTATTAGAATTATTAGTATTAAAATTCTGTGTGAAATTAACTAAACTGGAATTTTAAAAAAAAGAGAAGGTTCCTCACTCAATTAAAATGTTCTTTTTAATTCTAAATGTTATTTTATTATTACATTTCCAAAGTATTATCACTAAATGTGTGCAGTTTGTGAAATCATCAGGGGTCGCTTGAGAATTTGAAATGTAAAATTTGGTCTCTCTTGAAATGTAAACTGGGTCATTAATGAATTAAAAGCAAAACCTCTATGACCCCAGTAAGACAATGGGATATTTCGGTTCAGTGAAGTTCCACTGAAAGGTCGAGTTCAGTTTAAGTGAATGGCTATAGTTGAATGCTGTTTAGTTCTTAGTTTCCAACTGTGCCACATTTCATCCTAATGTTTAAATAAAAGTAATGAGATAGTTAATAAATTGGTTTAGTTGTGTATTAAGTGCTCACTGAGGTGCTGTTACACTTCAGTATTCTCTGCCTGGCCAAAAACTAACACTGTATTTTATTGGACTGTTTTTGGCTATAACTATAGGAAACATTTGCCCTGGCATTATTTATGCTACACAATGCCCGTGCAATGTCAAAATAAAACTCATAAAATTGATTAGCTCTTCTTAGTTGGACAAATTTTTGGGCAAGGTCTTGTACTGATGATGGAGAGTTGGACTGTTTTATCCAGTCTTCTCCAGAACATGCCAATGCTTCTCAATAGGGTTCAGGTCTGGACTTGGTGGTCTCATGCTCCCTGAACCACACTTTCACAAGAACAAGAGTCCAATAAATGCTGGATTTGTCCAACCTTTAGTAAATTACTAGTTGTTTAAGACATGAGAAGCTCCTCACTGCATCAGTTTAGGTTAAGGAACTTGTTTCCAGCTGCACCATGTTAATCTTTGCAGTAATTATCTAGTGGAAGACTCTTATAGCTACTTAGTTAAATTCAGGTGGGGGTGTTCTTGGCCAGGCTGAGTTTATTCAAACAATGACTTGCCATGGGTAATATAAAATTGATCCCATCACCTTTTTTTCACAGAGAGGTGGAGAAGCCAGAGAAAGTTGCCCAGCAGGCAGTTCCACAGACGAATCACGTCCACATCCCCCAGAACTTATCTCAGTCAGAAAGTCTTCACAGGACGGACAGAGAAGAACCTCAGGATAACGGTATCCGGTTGGCTCATGGTGATGAGGTGAGGTATGGGGTTGAGGTCCACGGGAGACCCAGCCAGTCAGGAACGGAAGAAAGAATAGAGAGACTTTCTCCAGATTCTGTGGACGGTGCCACTCATAAGAACGGCCAGCCGACCGTAGTCCAGGTGACTCTGCCTCCAGAACAGAACGGAAATGTCGTCTACCAAAGGGGCTTTGTTTCACGGGCAGAACCTGAGAAACATGTGCAGAGGAAGAATACACTGGCTCAGGTGGAGCACTGGGTGAAAGTACAAAAAGGAGACCCACACAAGAGGTCAGTGTTGATCTACAGTGGAAATTAAAAACCCTTGATAAATGTCTCCCTCTAGTGGTCATTTTCAAGCATTGCATCCTAATTGTGACCTGATAGTTTTCTTTTTTGTTTGATAATTCACTAGTTGTTTGATAGTAAAATATTGATGTGTTTCTTTTTGTCTCAGTGCTGCATCTACTGAATACAACCTGCCTCGAAGGACTCCTCCTTTGAAGCCAAAAGCCAACACAATGGATGCCACCTATCAGTCGTTGCCAAAGTCTCCCCGTCTCCCATCAGGCAGCAATTCTCCCCCAGCAACATGCAACCTGCCCAGTGACTACAAGTACGCCCACGATCGGCTCAGCCACTTCCGTATGTCTACTGATGAGCGCATGGCCACCAAGGAGGGAATGGTGTGGCAGCTGTACGAGTGGCAGCAGCGGCAGCAGTTCCGTCACGGCAGCCCCACGGCCCCCATCTACAGCGGCCCCAACTTCACAGACTCCTCATCTTTTAGAGTTACCGTGGAGATGCCGCGCTCCATCTCTGTGCCTCCATCACCCTGTGAAGTCCCACCGTCAGTCCCCTCCACCTTTAAACCCTTATCCCCTCGTCGGCCACACACTCCTTCAGACAGACGCACAGTCAGACCCCTGGATGAAACAGCACCTGCACAGGATAGCACAAGGTCCAGCTCCCCCGGTCATATCTGTACCCATCTATCTCAGGTAGGACAGAGGCCAGTCTCAGTTAGAATTTGTTTAGGCTTTACTTTGAAACATCAAGATAGGAATGTCTCTGACGTTTTACTACATATTTACTGTCATACAAAGAAACTGGATAAGTTATGTAATGATGAGTGGTGCAGTGGTACAGGGAGCCCACAGTCCACTCCATACTACGGTTTTGGTTCAGTTTCGGTATGTTTTATGTGTAAAGAGAACAGTTTTTTTCTCCCAAAATTATATTTTTATTTGGCTTGTCAGTAAAAACTGAATTTCACTGTAGGAACAAATCATATTGCTGTACTGGGTAAAATAACACTTTCTGCACTGAACAATATAACACTGAATAAAATGTAATATTTTCTTATTCCTTGAATACTTGTCTCCAGTAGTATAAAATAGGCAAGTGCACACAGAGGTCCCAAAGGGTGCTTGAGCCCCTGCCCTTTTTGCCTCATTGAAAAAAGTGCCCTTTTTGTTTTTTTTAATAATTAAATTCCTGTTCTGCATAGGGATGTAAAAGAAAACAACGGTATAAAAACACCATGGTTATCTTCCGTATGCATTTCCTTATAATAGCGTGTCACGGTATTGTATGTGTGTTGAGTCTAAAGCCACTTCTCTGTCCGCTGTCTCTCACTGAGGGGCGGGGCTTCCCTGTGTTGCACACTAACATAAATGTCCAGAGAGAGAGAGGTAGAGAGGTACCAGCCATGGCCCCATCTCCACTCCATGTGTATTTACTCCACGGATGAGACGGGAGCGACTTAAAACCTGTGTAAACTGTTAGAGAGGCACAACAGTGATTGGACATGAACTTGTGGGGGCGGGCTTTCACCTGCCTGGACAGGCACAGACTCAGTGGCCTGTAAAGCAGTATATAAAGCGCCAACGCAAAATCAATTGCAGAACCAAAAAAACCATGGTCCATAAGGGCCGATTGTCCCATGCAGGGCGGACTGAACGGATCAGTATTTTCCCAAGTACCATTGCATCCATATTAATGGTATTTCTGTATAATTCATGCCACTAGTATAACATTAGCCTAACAAAAATTACACTGTATGCACAATCTTAAAAAGAAGAAGAGCCATTTACTCTGGAACACGTGTACATATTACATTTCTGTTTAGATTCAAGGCTTTCTAAACAGAAATGTCACAGGGCAGATAAGATAACTTAAATATACGAAGCCTTTCACTGAAATATAAAGAAGTTCCTGATGATGACAGTGTGATGACATTAATCGACAGTAGAAGAACAGAGCTCCTCAAGGGCATTAAACACAAGTCAAAGCTAAAGAGTAGTTATATGGCATTAGACTGTAAATTAGCTGTTTTCAGGCAGAATAAACCTGGCTGTAATGATTACATTAAATAGATGCAGTTTACTCAAATAACCACAATAATGATGGATAGAAAAACCCAGATTCTGTTGGTTTTTGCAGGTCTTTAGTGAGTCTTAAAGAGTCTAAAGTCCAATAATCTGAATTTTAATCTCTTGACAGGTCTTAAAATGGATTTTATGCTTGGTTGAAAGCCTGCTGAAAATGAATTTAAAACCCACTGCACCTATTATGAGAAAAAAGGGGCCATATAAGAACGTTAGATTTGGATAAAACATGAAACCACCATAAATTGCTGTGCCTGCTATCACCTAATATTGTTCTGTAATTACATCAGGAGCATCAGCAAAGTCCAGCCCTGCACAATGGGACATGAAAATAGGTCTTATATTTCCATCATCTGGCTCTTAAAAAGTCTTAAAATAGTCTGTCTATTAAGGTCTGACTGATGTAGTGTTTGATTTAATAACAAGACTATTGTACCTAGATCTCACAACCTGTTCATGCCGTGTACCGTCTTTTAGCCATGTGTTCTGGGATATTGTAGGCCCGCTTTCCCACAACCCTACATAGGATGAATGGGTGTAGATAACTGATGGAAAGATGACAGTCCCACCCTGCATGAATTTATGTTTTGGGACAGAAGCAAAACTTGATAGTTCACATGTATTAAGGTAAATGACAAAGCTCTTAGTCTGATGGTGTCTTGTTATTTAGTCGCTGATGTGACTTGAGGGATGTTGTGAGCTCCATGGGAAGATTAGCATTTATGGCATGAGAAGGCTCCGACTTCTCAGCGTGCACACTTTGATGCTCATGTGAATCATCTGCAGATTCACACAGTCCACACCCAGGCCTCCTCCACAGGTGGTGTACGCATGTCTGAGGAAAGATCTGCTCCAACGTCACCCCCTATGTTCGCTGTTGTAGCGCGCAGACAGCACCGCTAACGCCACAGGAGACGGCGCTAAGGGACGTCCTGTCATCCACACCCTGCGCTGTCTCCCTACCACACCCTCCACATGAGAAAAGATCTCTGTCCAAACCATCACCACATTTGCCAACACACACAAGCCTCATAACCATCCCGTTGGCCTTTTACAAGTAAACAAAGTGTTGCAGATGCTCTGTTTAATCTACCATCCATCCTAGTGTCAAGACACTAATTATAACCGTAAAAAATAGAGCGATGCACAATTATGGACTCTCTGGAAGAAGATACATGTTTAACAAAGGGAGCCACAGTGACTATACAAGCCCTTCAGAGAGAGCCATGTTTATGGGAACTAAATTTAGTCTGCAGATGAACTTCGTCTTGGTGCACCCTGCATCTTCCAGGCTGATGGTGTTCTCTGGCTTGAGCGTGCTTAAGTAATAGCGATCCATAGATCTCTGTGGAATATCATTAAGAAGTATATTTTATTAGAGCTAATCCAATTTGCCCAGGGCTTCTCAGCACCCTATAAACATCTCTACTGTATCTCAAACATCAGCAGCGGTCTCTTTCTTCTGATCTCGCATTTAAATAAAAAACCTATTATACAGCAAAAAAATAGTGGCATGGGATTCTCAAAGGGAATGGCTTACAGTGCTTCTCTTGCTGGTAGCAAACAAATGTTATTTTAAGAAAGCAGGTTTAGTATAATTTATGTGTAGTTAATTAAATCTCTTGTTGTTTGTGTCCTTTTAAGGTTCTGTAGTGGGCCTGGTTTTCACTAATTCTGTGTGTTAAGCAAAAACGTCAAATTCTCCAAGCCCTGTAGCGTCTCAAACTCAGGGCACACCTTGTTTCAAATAAAAGTAGAAGCGATGAAACGGAGAAAGGGATAGATGAAAAAATAAATGTGCTGTGTAGTCAATTTTGTTTGCAGACTTGGAGGCAATGGTTTAACTTTGATTCAGTGTGATAGAGTGGTATCTCTCTCTCTCTCTCTCTCTCTCTCTCTCTCTCTCTATCAACACACTATTGAAGATTGCTTAGTGTTTGTGAATTAGACATTCTGTTTGATTCGACTCTATGCGATCTGTAATAACATGTTGATGAATTTTGCTCCTCTATAGACTTCCCAGATTGAGAGAAGGTCCATGCCCGCCATGGGCTACATCACACACACTGTCAGTGCACCCAGCCTGCATGGAAAAACGGTATGATCTTTGTTATATTCACTACAAAAGTTGCTTCTCTTTTCAAAGATATGTCCTGTAGCGTTATATATAATCTTCAAGTTGACGAGGGCATCCGGTCCAAAGGCGTTAATAAAATGAATTAATCCAAGAGATTCCTTGAAAATGTAGAATCTAGAGCTGTTTGATTTTGTGGACTGTTATTGTTCAGGGTGTCTGCAGGTTAAAATGTTACATTATGTTTTACATTGGATGTTAGATATTTAATGGTCTTACCTTCCACAAACAGATTCATCCATCATTTCATTTATTTTCTTCAAAGTCAGTCAAGCTCTTCTGCATTTCCATTTGAGATGATACAGGTTTTTAAACCTGTTGGGAAATAAAATGTAGCTAATTCACTCTACTATTATAATATCTAATTATAATGGTAGAGTGATTATCTAATTAGAATATTGGTACGTATACAATATGTTACCTACCCCTGTGTTTAGCAACAGCATTTTTGTTTGAAAAAAACTATCTATAGGAATCGAATGAATTGTATTAGTGTCTAACACCTGTAGACACCCTGGTGTTGTTTTCCATGTAGCATAAGTAATATCTGAACATCACTAAGTCATAGTCCATGTGTTGACAGTTAACTTACTTATTCTTTGCCATGAGAGCAGCTCTAGCTTTTACATTTCATTAGTGTCATATGCATCTTCTTTATAAGAAGTGACTTAAACAGAGAAAAAGTCAACTGGCCTCTCTAGCACTTTGCTCTCTCAGCTTAGCTGCTGTTCTGCCTAGATGGTTCTTAAGTATTTTCTCTCATCCCTCTGCGCTTTCATTGGCCCCCGGCCCCTAAACCTGGGCTTGGCTACAGCCAGAGGAGCTGACTCTGCTCCTCATTCAGCTTCGGAGGCACCAGGCCAAGATGGCTGGTGTGCATAGCCCCAGCGATGCGTTCGCTCACCTGCAGCACCACCAGCACAACGGCCTTCTAGGCCCCAGCATGCAGGTCAGGGGCCCCTCGACCTCCCAAACCCTTTACAGCACACTGCAACCCCTGCCAGTGCATTGTGGTCTCCCTCTCCTCAGCCGGTCCCCTACATTCTCCCCTGTCATTCATACGACTGTGCAGTCTGTTGGTTTTGCTTGGTTGTCCTGTTTCTTCAACATTTCAGCGTAGGCTGCATTGCACTGCAGACTGTGCAGGTTGCCTGTTGGACACACTCCTGTGTGTAAAGTAGTCTCACTCATCAACATTAACTAAACTTGAATATGTTTGCGGAGGCTTATGTTAAAAATAAGTAATATGCCATCTTTGAAGCATGTTGCTTGTTAACTGTGCATTGTGCCTGCATTTTATGATTTCCCTTATTTTATTGTTAAATAACTTTGCACAGCCACTGTAAAAATATATAGATAAGGAATACCCTTTTCACCTACATTTCTGTGTGCTCTGCTAAATTTATTGCTCCACTATCATTCTGAAGCAGCCATCAGGCCTCTGCCATACGAGCCTGTGCAGAAACAGTACTTTGCTGTCGGACTAGCAGATCACAGTGAAGCTGCAACGGTGCACAGTAATGATAACTCCACCCAGTTTCTAACATCCAACCATTCTCTGGCCATTTTCCATGCTCCATGTGGAAATGGAAACACTCGGTTTGACCGCATTGTGCTCACGACCTGCGCTGCTTCCGTTCAGCGTGGGGTCAAACACGAGACATTAAACCAGTTCAGAAGAATTACATGATTACTTAATTACAGTTTGGTTTCACTAATGGTGGACAAAAATACAGATGTACAAGCAAACTGTAATTAAGAATAAGTTAATTAATGTTCTGTCAGGAAAGGCTGAACAAACAACAATGTCTTAGGAGTCATGTGGTCACTCATTATCCTTTGCAGCTTCATTTCATATGATTTATCTCTCCACTGCTCATTTAAAGGCTGATGATACTTACATACAACTGAAGAAGGACCTGGAGTATCTAGATCTGAAGGTGGGCCCCAAGAAAGTAAATGCCACTTTACCCTTTTCATCTTCCTCTCCATCTTCCTTTTCTGGACTGCAATCTTATTCTCCTGCTGCTGCCTCCAACATCTGCCCCCCTGTCTCCCTGTCCTTGTCTTCTCTCTGTTCTGCTTTGTACTTTCTGCTGGAATTAATATGTTTATATTATGTCTTATGTTAAATTTTTTTTTTGAGATTTTTTTTTGCCTTGACACCTTGGTTAAATCAACAAATAGCTGCAATTGGCCTCTTATTTATAGTCATTTTAGTTGAATATATGAATATATCGGTGTTTTCAATTGGACCTACTTTTACAGGAAGTGGGAAATGAGGTTTTTCCAAGTACATGTGAACATGTTAAACCTAATATTATTCCAAAGGTCTATTACTGCTGTATTTATGCCGACTGTCTCATTTAGATAATTATTGGCATACGTACCATTTACACCTGTGTGATGCTTGATCCTAATTGATTTGTATGTTAAACACCACAATTTATTGATTATTTTGTGTTAAATGGACGGAGGTGATTAATGGATATACAGTGCTATCTGTAATATCTCTCCGTTTCCTGTTTCAAAACAGATCCAAAGTATTGACCCGATGATCGTTTCTATACACAATGCGTTTGAAAACTCCGCTCCAAGTTTTGGGTATTGTTGGAATGTAAGGATGGTGTGCATACAAAGTGAAACAGATCATGTCACTGTTTTTTTTTTTTTTCAAATGGAATGTGATGCATCCCTGGATATAATGCAGATGAACACCTTTGACCGACTCACTGCTCACTGTTCGATTCCCTGATATGACGATATGCGATTTGAGATGATGAGAAGGAAGTTGTGATGCTGTTGGGCTTCCTCGCATGCTGTCGAGCATTTCTGAAAATACCGAATGTCTGTCTGATTGTTCACTTTGCTTTTGTTTTGCTTGTGAGAGCATATCAGTTAACCCAATGCTGCTCTTTAACAAATGCTCCAACGATTTAATTGTCATATATTAATTGACATTTTAGGGCCTCTAGTTTCATGCTGGTTAACGCATGTTGTGGTGTGATATTTAGTAGTTTTTCTCTTACTAAAGACAGATTAAAATAATAATCTTACTTTTACACTTTAACCCATAAAGACCCAGTGCTACTCTAATGGCCGTTCCCCAATAATTTTTTCTCTCTATTTAACCTTTCTGAAAGGATTTATCACCATTTATTATAATATTATACTCTGCATTTTGCATTTTTTAAAAATGTGTATTGGGTATTTTCCTATATTTATAATACCAATGCCCCTTTAAACAAACATCCTGACCCCCAAAATTAGAGTTTCCGAAGGTAGGGAAAAGGAAAATGAGCAGCACAACAGCGGGAAGCAAAGTGTTTTAAGTTTCACTTTCACTTTGTACAGTCATATGGTCTGCATATACTTGTTATGAGGTATGGATTGAGGTGAGGATCAGTCTTACAGATCAGTTACTTTTACTGATCCCCTATCCAGCTAAAATGTTGATATCAGAGCTGATATCTGATCTTATTATCGGATTGGCCAGGACCATGAAAAGATTACGAACAGCATTTACACCAATTATTTACATGTAATGATAGGATTAGTGGATCAACAGGTATTAAAACAGTTTAGATCAGTAGATGGTTTCTGGTCTTTATGGGTTAACCTGATTGATAAACCCTCCGTATCTGATTAATCCCTATATTATTAAACTTCCATTTAGCAATTTTTCTTCCTCTGTCTGATATATGCTGATGATGTCACTTTTGTAATTTTCTCATACTGCTAAAGCTCCTCCAGAACCACAGAATACATTAACAACTGTTCTCACAGGCCGTGTAGAGCTTCCCATGACTTGTTAATTGGTTTTGAAATGTAAAATAGGTGCCATGCCCCTTTGACTGAAGCTAAGACATACAGGGTGTGGTGATTCTGGTGTCTCTGTGTGTGATCTGAACTCTAGGTTTAAGCTGCTGTGCAAAACACAACGCCTTTCCAAGAATGAAGTAATGTGAGGGCCGATGACTTGTAAAGATAAAAATGACTGTCGCGATACTTGTTGATAGTGCGTCCCACCTGCATATCGCTGAAATGCATGTATGTGGTGAAGAATTAAACACATAAAGAGACCTTTCAATCAATATTACTTCAATGGGAGATGCTTTTTGATTCATTTGGAGCGTTATTCAGTGGTAAAATAATACTAAAACTACTCCGATAGCTGTTAGCTGATCAGTTTCTGCACAGTTACCTTATCTGTGCCACCACATCCTTTCGTGAGACTAGAGGCCTGTTCAACCCACACTTTAACACTTTTCGTTAAACATCCTTCCCTGCTGTTTTCCTCCCTCATGGTCTGGGACGTGGTCGTTGTTGAACATATTTGTAGTAACAACCAGCCATGAAAGAGCATCTTTGGGGTTTTTGTGTTTTTCATTACATTTAAAGATGCAGATTCTCTCTAAAAACATGTTTTGCTCGCCTTGTGTTATAGCAGCTCCTGCTCTTTCTGTTGATGGTTGTGGTAGTTTTTTTTTTTTTTTTTTTGTATTATTTTTATCAGACCCATCCAGCTTGACTTGTCTCGCTGTGTGTTTATGTTAAAAAAAAAAAAAAATCAGTCATGTACCTGGGAGTACTACAGTCAAAGTATTTAAAACTGTAATAATAACTGATATTAAATATTTGATTTTATTTGTGGCTGTTGGGGATTTCAGGTTACTGGATGTGAAAGCCTAAAAAAAGAAAGACCATCAAGGCCTGTGAAAATAGCAGAAAGTGATGCCGATGTAAGTGAATAATTATGTTTTCGGGATAATTTAAAGAAACAACTTGACAAACAGCCTATTTTTTTTCCTCCCCCTGCTTGCTTCTTTTCTTTAAGATCTCCATTTCCGACTTCTTACAATCCACTACAGAGAAGCAGCCGACTTTAGTCTGACTTTACTATGTGTTAAAGCGTGGCTTGTGTTTGTGTGTTTGTTCTTAAGTTGTGGTAAACAGAGGCTGCGGAGGGAAGGGAACGTATGTACATTGCAACACTGTGGGGACACCCATCCACACAGCACAGTGAGGGCCTGAGAGTATCGACCACAGCTTTTATTTTCCTCCCTGCAATTTAAAGGGAAAAATACATGTAATGGGAGTTTTAGATGTTGAGCTGTTAAATTTTTCAGTTTGATTTGCCTGATCCTGCTTTTCTCATTCTTTGTTTTCTGCTGAATAGAGGTAAATAAGATGGATGTCCTGGCTTTTCATCATTAGCATTGTTCCACTTTAACAATTTATAAGAAATTGCCAGTAAATTTGTCTGAACAATGAATATTTCATGCAATTAAAAACAACAATATACGGCAGCAAAATAAAAACAGCTTAATTATTAATTGAACAGAATGATAAATAGATCTGAGAAAAAAATCCACTGTGTGAGAAAGACTGTGAACTAAGCAGTCTTATGTTGTTTTCATAAACATATAACCCATTTCTGGGAAAACAAATCTGTCACTCTCAATAAACACGGTTTCCTCCAAAAGTGAATCTGAAAATATGGATTTTTGATTATGATTACTCATAATGGGTATTGCCCGATCTTGCCTCCAAACTAGACAGTATTCAGCCTTTTGATATTTCCCACTGAGCTGCTGGGATTAACTCCTCCGGGGCTTTTCACACAGATGAGACTTATTGACAAATTTAGTGAACAGACAGTAGGCAATCAATTTGTCTTATGTGGGTACACTGGTAGCAGACAAGTAGGGGACAGTTGAAAACAGATAAACAGATTGTTGTCAATAATATCCTGTCTTTTACAAACCCTGGGACTGTTTTATCTTTTTTCTTTCTGTTCTTTCTTCATTCTAATTTTTTTCCCTTTTTTATTTAGGTGAAATTAAGCCGATTGTGTGAACAAGACAAGATTTTACAGGAGCTGGAAGCCAGGATACGCACTTTAAAGGAAGATAAGGTTGCTTCTTTACACATACTTTGTTTAAAATGTCACTATTATGCTAACTTTACATGCAGTGTTTTCTTGTATCTGTTAGTGTGTGTGTGTGTGTGTGTGTGTGTGTGTGTGTGTGTGTGTGTGTGTGTGTGTGTGTGTGTGTGTGTGTGTGTGGTCTGTACTAGCTCAGTTCACAGATGTTTCTTGTGCCTTATGTTCCTGTCTTCTTATGTAGGACAAACTGGAGTCTGTGCTGGACGTTTCCCACCAGCAGATGGAGCAGTACCGAGATCAGCCGGCCCATGCTGAGAAGATTGCCTACCAGCAGAAATTACTACAAGAGGATGTGGTGCACATCAGGGCTGAAATCTCACAAGTATCTACAGTAAGACGAAATCTGTGCACATAGGCGTATCTATCACATGTGAATGTTTTGTATAGAGCGTGTAATCTGAACATTTCCTCTATTACAATAAGTACGTCTCTGCTGCTAATTTTGTAATGTTATTGAGTGAAAAGAGTAAATTCAGTTCTATTTTGAGATGTTCCTTTTTGCAACCGGCACCTTGTTTCAGGTTGACTGTGACTATCAATATGAGTCGTCAGGGACAAACCTGAGCTTTAGAAAATGAGTACATTTCAGTCGTTCAAGTGAAATGCTTGAATCAAGAAGTTCATTCATATTCAAAATATTCACAGTTAAACTGAAAAGTGGTGTTTCAGAAGAACATGTACAAATAAACCATGAAGTTGTTTGCGGCTCCTGTAGTGAAGTAACAGTTATGCAAATGAAAATAATTTTACAACAAGTTTTTTTTTTTTTTTTTAAATACAGTACACTCACCCTTTTGCTTACAAATTTAATTCACTTATATTTGATTAAAGTTTATCACACTGAATGAGGAATGCGAACATCTCATCACATCTAAATGATTCACTTTCAGCAAATTGTATTTATAGTTAGAAAACATTTGATTTGAGTGACTCGCTTCCTACTGCTACTCAACACACGTGGGCTTTTAAATGTGTGGAAAATTTGTTTTGGGTTGAACACTTTCTGAAAGCTGCTGAATGCATTATTGTAATCTGGAGAGTGTCTGGATGTGTTCCGCAGGAGATGGAGAACGCGTGGAACGAATACAACCGGCTGGAGAGAGACGTGGACTGGCTAAAGTCAGCCCTGCAGGGACAGATGAGCCGCAGCGATCTGACTCAGGTCCGTGGCCCAGCGATCTCTACTAACACACACACACACACACACACACACACACACACACACACACACACACACACAAGCAGGCATTGACTCTCATGGATGGGTGTGTGTGGGAATGGGTTACAGAGAAGGGACCACTGATTCCATATGCAAAGGCAAAGCAAGGGATTCTCTGCGGTTAACATCTGTTCATAAGGGGGTTATATATGGACTCAAAATGAAAACCTCTATTTTGGCAGAAGAGATGACTTTTCATCAGCGCTGAGTAGTTGAACTGTAACAAAAAAAAAGGCGTTTTCCAGGATGGAGTTAATAAACATGTGTCTTTGTGTTTCTGTTTTTGTGTCTGTGACGTCCATTATTTGTTTCACTGTGAGCAGCAAGAGAAAGTCCAGATCAGGAAAGAGTTGTGGAGGATTGAGGATGTTATTGCAGGCCTCAGTTCCAGTAAAGCCAACTACAAAGTCACTATCTCCTCTGTGACCAACCCAGGTGAGACACGCTCCGCCAGCACCTGGAGGCGTCGGATTTGTAAAAAGCAAATAATACTTGTAGTTTTAACAACACATCACAAGCTACATGATCAACATACTGTAGGTTATCATTGCAGCCCTTAATAATATACAGCTGGAACATCTCCTACGGGAAAAGAAAGCGCTGTCTTTACCGCGTGTGTATTCATTTTACATGTTCATATACATCGATTTCCCCAGAGAGGAAATTTGTGCCTTCAGTGTCGGCGTCATCAGTGCCTTCTATGTCTGGGAGCCCGTCTGCTATGGAGATGAGACTGTCCCAGCAGCAGCAGCACAGCCCCCACCTCAGCCCCAGTAGCCACACCCCCACCCTCTCCTCCAGCCCCAGCCAGCAGCCCTTACACCACTCTGCAACCCCCATCACCGGGCTGAAATGGGTGAGTGACCCTCTGATTGAATATGTACTGCAGAAATAACCATCACAAGCCTCTTTGATGAGAATTTTGATTATTTATTACAACTAAATCTCTTGATAGTTTTTATACCTTCCTTGCAGTTTGTGCAGGATTGCTGCATGAAATACATTTTCCTGTTTCTCATTTCTCTACTGTTCAAATGAGAGGGGTTGTTCTGAGACAACAGATGTATGTTCTTCGTGGTTTTATGGTTATGTTTGCACAATTTTTATTTTAGCTGTGTTAATGTCTCAAAGTGTATGCATTTTTTCCAGCCAACCCAAGGAAAGACATGTAGGACAAGATGTAAAATAGGTTTTAACAGTTATACATAGTGTACTGCATAGTGAAATATATATTATATATGGGTATATTTTTTTACCCATAGTTAATAGTCATACTAAGTAGTATTTACACATATACACACAGGATAAAATAAAAATCTTTATATATATATATATATATATATATGTGTGTGTGTGTGTGTGTGTGTGTGTGTGTGTGTGTGTATGTAAACTTAAAATGGGTAGCTTTTGTATATATTTACAGTGTTGTAGCAGTGTAAGGTGGATGGTACAGTGTTATTCATTTAACATTCATGTAAAATGGCAAAACCAGGTAATATTTGACAGTGAACATGACAGGAGTAAATGTTTGACACTTTTCCTCATGGTTAACATGACTGTTTACCAAATTAATTTTCAGTTTAGTAGTTGCCTAAGTCATGGTAATACAGAGTATCCATAATTGGTTTGTATATGTGTATTGCTATACAAATAATGCATGTGTCCTATTACAAACATAATCTCAGTGGTTGAGTGATGATACCAAAATCTCATATCTCAAAATAGGTAATTATTTTGTATTCAAATAATGATACAATATCATTATACAGCAAAATTTTCAATGAGTGTTTTATTTCAATTGACAACATGAGAAAAGAAAAATGTTTCTTACTTTCTTATACACAATAAACAGTATTTAGTTGTTATGGTCCTGTTCAGAATGTCTTCATTCTGTGACACATTCACTCTTAGCTTTGTTTGTGTTTCCTTTACATTCGTTTCCTGCCTGCATCTGCACCGTGTGGAAGAAGGCAAAATATTATTCAAATGATGACAAACACGGTCACAAAGAGTGTGATTTAGAAGTGAAGAAACAATAGAGCGTAATATGAAATGACAGGATGTTTTTCTGTCGTCATCTCGCACAGCCCTGTCAGTCAGATTCTGTATTCGCAGGGTGAGGAAGACGTGCCCCCCAGACCTCCTCTACCTCAGCTCTACAGTCCCAACGAGCACCCCCCCGCTGTGCCCCCGCTGCCCAGAGAGACCACCGTCATCCGACACACATCTGTACGTGGCCTCAAACGACAGTCAGACGAACGCAAGAGGGACAGAGAAATAGGCCAGTTCACCAACGGAGACACTAAGGTACACACACACTGTACATTCATGTGTTTGTACGGTAACAGCAGCAATTTCACACTTTACTCCAGGGGTGTCAAAAGTTTAGTTTAGTTCAGGGGCCACGTATGACCTCAAGTAAAATAACATAATCACCTAGAAATGATTCAAATTCCAAACTTTCCTCTTTGTTTTACTGTGAAAAGTGTAAAACAAATGTTTATATCTACAAATGATCCTTTAAAAATATGTGAAAAACATTAGATTTTTAAATAAAATACATGTAATTTTAACAGTATTATGCCTCAGTTTATCATTTACACATGTGTGTCACAACTTAAAGCTCACAGTGGATCTACAAACACACTAAACATATACTAACAGGCAGAATATTGTTAAATTGCAATTATTTCTCTTAAAACATTTTAGGTTGTATATATTTGTTGTAGTCATTCACATTTTTTGTGAAAATATAGTTTGTGGATGTAAAAATGGTGATTTTTCCTTTTTTTTTTTTTTACACTAAATTAAAGAGAAAAGTTTGGTGTTGTCATTATGTATCGGATATTATGATCCAGTTTAGTTCACACTGGTGTGTTTGTGGCCCCTGAACTAAAATGATTTTGACACCTTTGATTCTTAATATCTTCAGTGTCATTTTTACATTTGGGTGCTTCTATGAAACTGGTCCTAAAAACAGGACATGGGGCTAAAAATTCCAACCAGATGTAGACGAATGTTATGAAGCATGTTTGGAAGCACTTTGGGTCTGTTTTAAAAATAAATACTTACTGAGATAAAAGAGAAACAATTTTTCAAATAAAACACATTTTGATATTATTTTACATTATATTTAATACAAAAATCTGTATGTAACACGGTCAAAAGGACACGAAAATTACGCGCTACTTTTTTTTTTTATATCTCTTTATTCTCTCACAGGTACATTTTGGGAATTGAGCTAATTATGTAAGGTAGAGTGTTTCACAAAAATAACCACTGTTGCAAAATCATTCGTGATTTCTATGCGTTTAAATGAGCAGGTTCTCAGAGTGGACACGATGGGTTACATACAAAACCTGGAATGAGACTGAGATTCGTGAAAAACCCACATGTTTGGATTAGAAAAACCACTGGGATCATCAAATTTAACACAGTGTCTTTATTTATAGCGCTATATAAGACCGTTTCAAGGCATGTTTTCCAGATCAAATGCACTGACACCTATAGGTAGTTTTTCATGTCCTAATTTTGGTCCTATTTTTGGACCCAATATTTTATTATAAATTCATTCATTGTGAAATGGCTCCAAGCAAGAGTGTTTTTTTTTTTTGTGGTATTTATCTGAAGTCATCATTAGGTACATCCTGGGGGTCAAATACGTCTAAATTTCCCTTTTATCATTGGGTGTAAAAAGCTGGAAAAGTGGCAGATACCAAAATGAACCCAGTTTCATAGAAGCACCCATTTCATAAATTCATCCCTAAGGCTGAATTGGAACCTCCTGGGGGGGAGTTTACCTGTACGCCATATGTTTGATACCCCAGATTTAATCAGTGTGTGTATCTCAGATTGAACTTCGACCTTTCCTGAGTGACCCTGAGCTTATGGGAGTTGGAGATGGTTCCAGTCACATCAGCATATCAGTATCAGGACACGACGGAGGATATCAGACGTTACCGAGCAGAGGTTAGAGGACTACTGTGGCAGCAGAATGGACTTCCCTCTAGTCCATTTATTGTGTTAACATCACACACTAGTATTTCACACTCAATGTCCTCCCACCTATATTTTTTTTGAGCTACGCTTTCATGCTAAGATTGGTGTTTTAATGTCTGCTGGCTTTCCCTCAGGAGCGGCTGCCTCCTCACTTAGGCTAAATCAGTCCTCAAGCATCTCCTCATATGTGACTCTCCGAAGAGCAGCCTCAGCTGTCAGTGGGAAGGTGAGGCTCAGAATTAATTGAAAAGAATCACAAAGTAAAGAGTGAATCAAAAGTGGGGACACAAGACACATGACAGAGCAGATGCAGGAAAAAGTAACTAATTCCAGATGATACAGATCCCATTTAGGACAAGAGTTAACCTGGTACTTTTAGTTGATAATCTCATATGCTCTAAATGCTTTGATAATCCAGTGTCAGATCTGTTTTTTTTTTATTCTTGTATTAGGGATTTGTACAAGAGCGGAAAATTACCAGATAATCAGTCAAATCCATTTACTAAATTTGGTGCATATTAAGCTTCTAATCTGGAAGAACTGACTTTGAGAGAAAATAAAAGCTTCAAAGTTGGAAATCGCTGATTCGGTCACACATTTGACTTTTGATTTAGTTTTTTTTTAATCTAATTATTACATTGTTTTAGATGTTTAGTAAAGCATCTATTCTGTGTCTAATAGTGAAACATAGTTAATTTCAGACATGCATAATCAAGGTTCAAGGTTCCATTTATTGTCATCACATGTATAAACATGAAACTAAATCTGTACTCAGGACCCGCAATGTACATCCTAGAATTCCTGTAAAATTAGTCCTATGTTGAAACAGTAACAGTAAAACTTGACAATAACAATAAAACCTAATAATAAATAATGAATAAATGATGCATAAATAGTGCAGTGCAAGATTAAAATGAGCAGCATAATGTGTTTTCACTTTTGATTATACTGCACAATTAATCAGTTATCAGCTTCTTCCTTTTCCAAACTCATGTTGTTACATTGGTCTGAAAAACATACACAGTTGGTCAACCTTGAAAAAATACATTAATGATAACATTTTTTCAGCATGTTGTTTTATTATGTATTATTAATTCTTATTTGGAAAAAGAACCCAGATTCATTATTTATGTATTAATATTATTTTTCACTAGCAAGATAATTGTGTGCTAATGTATTGGAATATTTACAATCAAATGATGAAAGTTGTTTTTTTTTTAAATTTCTATTCAATGGATATTTATATTTTAGGACATTCTTACAATACCACTTTGTAAACAGATGATAAATTATATTTTTAGATTGCTGCCTCACTACTGATCAGACGCTACATTTAATCAGTTTTTCTCCTTCTTTGCCTTCTGCTGCACCTTTTGCTCTTGTTATCAACTCCCTTACCTCCCACTCGTCTCAGGAGAGACCAAAAAGTGCCTTGGAGCGTCTGTACTCTGGGGACCCGGCGCAGCAGCAGCAGAGAGGGAAGATGAGTGCTGATGAGCAGCTGGAGAGGATGAAGAGGCACCAGAAGGCCCTCGTCCGCCAGCGCAAACGCACCCTGAGTCACGGAGACCGCCATGCCTCTTCATCATCCCGCACTTCATCCTCTTCCTCGCGCCCACTTTCAGCAGACTTGGGATCAGTATGTCATTAGAGCAGTATCACACGTCACACTCTCATGCATGATGACAACCAAATGGAGAGTGGTGATATACTAATGCATGCCTTTACTCAGTGTAGTTTGCCTTTTCTCTACTCCTGACATTACAAAGGTGAAGTGCAGTTTGGTAATTCAGTCTGTAACTGTAATACGAGCATGTTTTTCAGAGGTAGATAACAGTCTCTGCTTTACAAACTGTAACGCAAAAGCCAGATGTAGTGGTTTAAAGACTTCATACTTATACCATGATGAAAAAACTGCTTTAAAGTGGAAGTTATTAAGTATACTTTGACTAAAGATGGTATTTTTTTGTTTTACAAGTAACACACTAATGACATGAAAGCCTCCAGTGCCATCGGCCTCTAACATCAGACTCTTCTCTTTCACTATTGTCTGTCGTAGACTCTAGTTTTACTTTTCTTACGCCGTCACATGTCTCACACTGGTTTTTCCGCTGATTGTTTCTCTCTGTTTTCTCCTTCCTTGCAACACTGTGTTCCTTAACAACATTCAGAATTGCACTTATACGTGTGTCCTTGTTACAGTCATGTCCCACTTCTCCAAACTAAAGCCTCCATTCGCTGTCTCCTAACAGTTCATTTATGAGTGTGTGTGTGTATGTGTGTGTGTGTGTGTGTGTGTGTGACAGTGTACTTATTTTCTACTGACCAAAACATTGACATGCACTGAGCAATACCGTGTTAAATGTACTCATCTCAACTTCATCAAAGCATTTTTTTTTCTTTCTGGACTTCAAGGGGAGGATGGTTTAAGTGTTTGTGGTTATGGGCCTGCTGTCGTCCAATTTACCACTTTATGTCTTTGTACGAAGAAGCCTTTTATTTACAAGATACAAACTAATGAACATAGTATTGTGTATGCCGTCCATTTCATATCACAGCATCGTGATTCCGCTCAGTGTTTTATTTGCTAATTCATAATTAGCTATAAGATGACACCTTATTTCATATGTGAATGTTTGCAAATAAATAAACATCTTTCTAATGAACACATATTGCAATGTTTTCTGTTTATTATATTGGTTTTCTGAGTGGATCCAGTGTGGTGATGTGTGTTGAATGTTTTATTGTCACATAAATGCCTGGACACCTTTATTTTATTTTATTTTTTTTTTTTTGAATGTCAGCACTGTGATCTTTCCTGTTTGTTTCACTGGTATATTTCTGTCCCCCTTATCACTGTGGTAGAGAGCATGCTGTGATTTCAGTTTCATTCAAGCATGCATACCTCATCTATGCATGTTCCCCCTTTTTTCTTGTTCACACTTGTGCACATTCAGACACCTTCTCCGCAGCTTTTAAAACCATGGTAGGATTCAAGTGATAACTAGTGTGTTGTACAGCACTTGTTACATGAAATAATGTGTGAAGGCAAGTGAAAGACGTCTGTTTCCCGTTTACATGACGAGACAACGTGATGGCAGCTTCCTGTAATTTGTTTCACAGTGTGTTTTTTTGTTTTTTGTTTTTTTTTTTCCTGTGTGCGTTGTCCAGTGGAAGAGAGAGCAGGACTTTGACCTGCAGTTGCTCGAGAGGGCTGTTCAAGGGGAGGAGGCTCAGGGAGTTAGGAGCGTCCAGGGTGAGGAAAGGCCTCCTGAGCATAAAGAGAGGCCGCGCTCGCATTCGGATGAATGGCTGACTTTCCGCTCCACGGCTTCGACCACTCCCACCAAAGAGGTCGATCTGGAGCCACTAGACTATGATCTGGATCTCAGCAAAGAGGTACATTAAGAGCAAGCTCATTCTCATGTCAACAAAGACAAGCAAAAATCAAACACTTCACTGTAGCAAGAAAAGGATAAACATGGACATAATTATTCCCACTAGTTTGTTCATTATGTCAGTGAATCGCTCTCAAATCTCATTGTATAATGTTTGCTACACACTGACATGAAAATGACTGTTTTGTGTAGCTGTCCAAGCCTCAGAAGGTGTTGATCCCAGAACGCTATGTGGATTCAGAACCTGAGGAGCCCCTCAGTCCACAAGAGGTTGAGGAGCGCCATCGCAAGGTGGAGCGCATCAAGAGCATCTTAGCAAAGTCCAGGTAAATGAAATAAAACCTGTTAATTCACAGCTGACCTGAGGTGGCGGTCAGATTAAAGTCAGCAGACTTCCAGACTCCAGACTGAAGATCATCTTATAATTTGACTTAAATGAAAGTGGTCATTTGCAGGATCATGGGTCATCATCATTTGTTTTTTTTTTTATATATCTTCAGTGTGCAAAACCTAGGCCCAACAGTGCCTGTGGACAAACCGGAGGTGGGAGTGGTGGCACTGGACTCAGCTCTGCAGGAGCAGGAGAGGATCATCACTATGTCCTACGCTCTGGCCTCAGAAGCCTCCCTAAAGAGCAAACTGGTTGCAGGTTGGTTAGTCATCATTGGACAAAAACGTATGTGTGCGTTTGATCCAGCATCTACTGTACATTTTACATATTTACTTTATGAAAAAGAGCAAAAGCCAACTCTCAGCATCATTATTTCACACAACCACTTACAGAAATAATTACGGTATCTGTCAAAAAAAAGGGGGGAAAAGTACCAGCACTGACAGCATCAGTAAAATTGATCCCGACGTCAAATTGACATGATCTTTGGTTGAAGAAAGGATAAAGAGAGGAAAGCAGCCTTTCAAGAACACGGCTTGATGCGGTGGAGATGAGAAGGGCATAAGGTGCAGAGTCAAGCAATAAGGCTGTTCATTTCCTAATAACTGAACATTATTCCTTATTAGTAGCTTGGATAGTCTCTAATTGCAAACCATGTAGAATCTTTCAGACAGGGGAGGAATCGCTTGATGAGGCCATTTTGTGTGCTGATCAATGACCCAGTCAAACTCCACTCTCCTTGTGCATACCATTGCTGCTCCTTTGAACGTAGCTCTGAACCTGCATAAAAGACACTGCGCTCACTTTTCATCTCTTTCATACTCTACAGCAGGCAGGCAAGTTCATTTTCACTGTAGCTGCAGCAGATTGTCAGTCTGTCTGCCTCGCTCACACACACATATATGCACACATATACATCTGTCACACACGGTAACACTCAAGCTGTCAGCGTGTGTGGAAGCTTAATATGCACAGTGAGGCAAAGTCAACAATTATAACATTATTTCCAGCATAGAGAAATGTCAGAGAATATAACTGGTGGCATCTTGTCAGTGGAGACTGAATCAATGACTTTCTCTCTCTTTGGTGTTACAGTAAGGTATGCTGGTGCACTTTCAAACCCCTGAATTAAAAGAAGAGGCTTTTTTGCAGTATTATGCATGAGAGACTTCAATAATGCCAGCATAAAAGCAGGAATATGCAGCGCTGCAATTACATTCTCTATATATTAAAGAATATATTCCAGATTGTGGAATATGGTATTAGAAATAGTTAAATAATTCAGCGTTTTGTAATTACTTGGCTGAAATATTGAAAAGAATTTCAAATTTCTTACTTGTAAAAATATCTTCCAACTATTGATCTGTAAAATAAACTTCCTTGTGCATTGTGTCTTCAGCCATTCACCGCTCATTGAAGCTGATAAAATGTTCAGATGTTGCAAAACTAAAGTGTAAATTAAAGCACTGGGTAAAAATTATTATAAGCTTTGAATGGCAGATGATGAAGGAGGGAGCTGGTGCACATATTTATTATCTGAATGAATTTCTGAGCGTTGCATGCAGTGGAATTCATCATTTTATTAGCACACATGAAACCTGATCAAGAACATCCACCATTGAGACGCTAAACACAAGCTCTGTTTGTCTCACATCTGAGACTTAAACCCTTTTCATGAGAGTTTTTATGCCTGAACGGGTGAAGGACACAAAGATACAGAATGCTACAATAAAAAATATTATGCAGCTTATCATTTATTAATTTATTTGTGTTTGTCTTTATATGTTTTACTCAAATAGCTGTAGTTTTATAACCTCTGGCTGCATAATTACAGGTAATATTGTATTCTATTGAACAGGACTTCTTTATAATTAGATAGATAGATGTACTTTATTTATCCTAAGCTGAGAAATTACAGAACATTATGCTATTATTATGTTGGAATTTCATACATTTTCCCCAAGTTTAATAAATTACAGGTATTGCCAAAATCACTTTTTTGCTATAATATACAAAACATTTCTCCCATTAATTTCCTAATCGAAGTCAGAATTAGAGAGTGATGCGATGACATTTCATTCAAGTGCACAATTATTTTGTTTGTGTCCTGGAATGACACTACAGTGATCTGTCTATCTATATAAATATATATGTAAAACCTGACTAAAAAAATTATTTACACCTGGATTTTTGTCCAGTCCTTCCACTGGATAATAACTGCAGTCATTAGAGACCAAGAACTGTTTTCGTAGTACCTGACCTGTAGTTTATTCAGTTTTTCTAAAGTATTCCCATAGGATCAGTTGGAATCAGAAGGACCACGATTTCATCCAGTTCATTTAAACTCACAGTTTTCAAGAAAAATATCATCAAAATGTCATTTTTTTGTAATTGAACTCAAACACAACCTATTGCATTTTTTCTTGTCATTTAGAAAATTTAATGCAGATGTTTTAAATGTTCAAAATAATTACTGTTTGCTCTAATTTACTACCTTTCTGAAACAAATTACAGCCGTTCATTGGCTCAAAGGAGGAAATTATGATGAATCAGCAATTAACATTCACTACGGAGCCTGTATGTGTCCAAATAAGAGCTACAGAACGACTTATTTAATGCGTATCTGTGGATTCTTACTTTGAAACTAACCCACAGACGATGAGGATTGAATATGTTTTAGGTACAACAGCTTCTTTAATCAGTTTAATAGAGAGAATAAACATTGGAGCGTGGAAAAAGGTCATGTGGTCTGACGAATCCAGAGAGGAGAGGTGGATGAAGAGATTACCCATCATGCCTAGTACCTACAGTACAAGCCTGCGGGGGCAGTGTTATGATCTGGGGTTGATTCAGTAGGATCGATCATGTTATGTGTCTAAAAAATGATGGAAATACATATTGTGACATTGTATAAGCTTATTAATACAAGGCAATGATGAATGCACGCAGTAATAAAAGCTAAAAGCAGTCCAACAATTAAATATTAGAGTGGAATTTTAGTTGTTTTTTAGGTCAGGCTGTGTGTATTGATCAAATGTCAGATTTCCATGCAATAATGTAGTTGATGTGCAGAACCTTGTCCCAGTAAGACAGTGTTTCTCAGCTGCTTCAGTCCAGTCTGTCCATTAACTCTCGGTGTCTTTTCTCCTCTCTCTTCCTTAGTCCCTCCACAGTCTAACCTCCCCACCCCTCCTCCCCTTCCTCCTCCTCCTCCTCCTCCACCTCCTCCTCTTCCTCCTGTATCTGTGGCGCCTCCCTCTCCTCTAAGCAACGGAATTCACTACACGTTTGTCTAATCCAAGAAATAAAGTAAGGCCTAACTGCACGTTTTACAGCACTAATGCTTTCAAGGCCTCCTTAATTCTCTCTAACAAGTGTGCTTTTCAACTCCGTGCATGCTCACCGCTCTGTTGTGACTGTAGGAAACACATCTTGTCTAGGTTAGGGAAGCCCTGCCTCGACTCCCATTATAACCAAAACAAACATCTGCAGGCAGTCGACTCATCCCACTGTGATAATTGTGTGTAAATTGTTCTTTTTTTTTTTTTCCTTTCCTTTTTTGTATCTCTGCCAAAATATTTATGGGTGGTTAAGGAGAGAAAGGGCTCAAAGGAACATGACTGTTTGTAGTATTGTGTATAATTAACAAAAGAGACACCTTTTGATTTAACACCTTGACACTTCAATAGTCAGCACAGCTGTATTCCACCGCACCAATTAGCTCCCCATCTGTAGCCTGGCAGCGATAAGTCAGAAAAAAAAAACAACAAAAAAAAAAACAGCAGATATCACTGTTTGTACTGTAAATACACAGAGAAGGCTTGTGTTATTTTACCCTTTTACTGAAAAACAAAATCCATCTGCGAGTATCAGCAGGTATTTGATTACCAATTGATGTTCCTGATTCATTTGCAGTATATGATCATTGCAAGTACAAAATAAATCACAACATATTGGTGCACACAGCGATACATTTATGAGCACGAGTACTGTAGATGAATTTATACTGCTAAATGAATCAGCTCTCCTGGCATGACAGCAGCGTGTGGTCGCCTGTAAACACTCTGCAGTAGAAAAGGCATGTGCCGCCGCATGCGTTTGTTCTGCGTGCTGTCGTTTCATGTGCGTTACTTATCATTTCATACATATTTTTTTTTTATTTGTAGCACTCTCATTTATTCAGGTGTTCAGTATATTCAGGTCTGCTGTGTGATGTGTAGTTGGTTTGTAAAAGTTGCTTTTGTTACAGTAAAAGTGACAGTAATAGTGCACAGATGTTAACTATCTTTGTTTTTAAAGTTGGTTTTTGTAGGATTTAATCAGTGGTTGGACAATGCAAACTCAATTTGTACTTAGTAATATGTAAAGGATTCTGTATTTGCAATGTTTGACTCATATTCATTTATTGATTATTATTATTCTTATTCAGACATGTTTGTAGTATATGGCCGTTTATGGTCATTTTCTACTAGATACACTATTGCCCATAAAGTTGGAAATAAAATATTATTACCTCTTCTCATGAAATGATCATGACAATGTGCTTTAGCTGTATTTATTTATTTATTTATTTTTTAATCTATTCTTGTATTTTATTCAATCACTATGCTATTTATTCTTTGTTTTTAATGTTTTTAATCTATTCTTGTATTTTCTTCTTCTTATTTTGCTTTTTGTTTGTCCTTCTGTACAGCACTTTTGAAGCGCTTTACAAAAGAAGTAGAAAGAGACAGAGCTTAATTGTCGACTGCCCCCTGTAAGTCGCTTTGGAAAAAAGCGTCTGCCAAATGCATAAATAAATAAATAGTTGATGGATAAAGTGTAACTGGGACTCAGTATGTAATCATTGATGTCACTGATGTGTAGGAATAAAAGGAGAAATAGAATGGTAATGACATGCACATTCATTTGCTAAAATGTGTGCAGGATCCAAAAAACCAGTGAATAGAAGTTGGATCTATTTGGATGCATTTCTACGCTGCTTCAAATATGTACATTTTGTAAATATGGAAATATCGCACTAATGCCCTGGATCTGTCACCACACTCAGACAGGCAGGGAAAAACACACACAGAACACTTTATTTATTGCACCCTGACAGTCTTATTTGTACAGTCGTGGAAAAAATTAATCAAATCAATCAAAAGTTACCAAAAACAATGGTTATGCAATCAAGTATTAACTCCTGTGTGACTCATGTGACTAAAACAGACAGAAAAGAAAACATGGAATGAATAAAAGCACTGTTTTTATCAGTACAATGCCACTGATACTGATGTAAAAATTGAAGTGAGTTTGGTTTTTATCAAGAAAAGATATCAGCTCTGAAATTCAACACTTATGAGCTATTTTTGTTCTTATCATTATATTTGTCCAAACAAA
>JAPTYQ010000018.1:35757034-35782165 GCA_029814465.1 Ostorhinchus cyanosoma
AATCAAAACGATCTTATAAGAAGAGAGTGGCGCACACACGCACGCACGCACGCACGCACGCACTCACGCACTCACACACACACACACACACACACACACACACACACACACACACACACACACACACACACACCCTCATTCAGCATATGGACCAAGGCTGAGAACTGTCAGGCTGTGTGAAAAGAGTGCAGGTGGTTGAAACTGAATTTTAAGCAAACACTCATGTCGGCCCATGTTCCTTTTGCAGACATTTGGGTATGAAATTCAAAGCCAGTTCAGGAAAACATGTTAGTTTTTTTCCTTTTTTGTGCCAACCATTTTGTTAACTATAGTTTGATAGAGCTTTGATTTATTTTTTCTTTTCATTCTGACTCAGTTGCTACTTTCATTGACAAAGCTGTCACACTAACCCTTATATTTTTTTTAGACACAGAGGAATTTCACAAACTATGACTGATAGATAGTAGATAGATAAATAGAAAGATCGAACGTCATTGCAAAAGACTCATAAAAAAAAACAAAAAAACAAAAACAAAGGAGGTGTGATCTTCTGCCTTGTGACATTGGACGCACCAGAATTAGAGCAGCTCTGACTCTTGATTGTGTCTTGTGAATGAACAAGGGAAAAGAGATTAGTGTAATGTGGGCTTTTGCACTGCTCACACACAAAAGCATCACAACCACCATTTTCCTTGTGATCCCCCCATTGTGTATGGATCAGGCCTTCCCATGGGCAAGCCACTCCCGTGTTGTAAGCCTGTACTCCATGAAAACAGCACTTGAGCCAACATCACCAGCAGTGACATGGACCCCTCCTCATATGAAATAATGTAAAGAAGTCCTTAATAACTCACCTTTCAACAGGAAAAGGAAGGAAAAAGGGTGAATTTATGGTATGCCAGAGGACATAGCATGAATGTAATTTATGAATAGAGCTATTGATGGATAAAATCAAGGCTTTGATGCAGCTTTCTAAATGTTTGCATTCATTTCAGAGGTGTTACATGCAATAGTTAAATTCTCGTCTTTAAACAAGACTGGGCTGTCTATAAAATCAGACTAGACATTATCCAGTTGGTGGAAGCTGACAGGCAGCTTGGTCTGACATAAGATGTACAGACAGTGTGCTCGGTAGTTGTGACTAATTCAGCCAGTCTAGTCCAGTGTTTATGCGTTTGAGCACAGTATTAAATGACATGGAATCTAAATCTAAACCAAGAACTGTTCCAGATCCCACTGTTGAACCGTGATTGTCAAAAGTGAGATGAGTTTATCTAGAATAAAGGTTGGATTTTACTATACTTTTCACCATATATCCATAAATGTCTTTCCTTAAGCTTTAAAAAATACACATTATCTTTGCTACTGCTACATTTGAAGCTCTCCAGACTGTGTGGCTGAAGTAATGAATGTTACCCCTTTGGGATGGAAACAAATACTGATCAACCATTTGCATCATAGAACATCTACGGTGACATCTTAAACAGGCGAAAAAACTAATGGAAAAGAAAGGAGGTATTGCGCCAGAAATCAAATTCCCAACAGTTTTTCCTGTGGAAAATGCTAATGTGCGATGCCAAAAATAAATCATAGTGACAAAGGGGGAGGGTGGGGGACTGGATGGAAATGGTCTTGTGGCTAAAGTTCTGATGAAGTTAACCATAGTATCTCTTTTCGCCCAGGTCCTTTGTTTCCTTTCTGAATAATTTCTTCTTACACTGACTTGGATGCAGGCTTTGCCCTTAATGTGCATTATGAGAAAATGGCTTCAGCAGACCAAACCACAAGCTTATTCTTAGTCTCTGCATTTCTCTCACTTTCTGTCTGTCTTTGTTATCCGCTCTCTCTTATCCTCTTATTAAGGGTTAGGGTATTTAGCTCCTGTTGGTGAAATGATGGGCTGTGTGCATGTGTTCAGGGAGTTTCTAAGGCTAAAGACTGTACAAATAATGATGTTACTGGTCTTGGTGCCTATACCCCCCCCCCCCCCGATGATGTGGTAGTTGATCAAACTCCCTCTTTAGTCAAAGAAATAGATTCATTTTGTTCTGACTAGTGCATAGTGAGTCTTTCATGGGGAAAATCTTCACAAGTTTAAAGGTGGTTGAGAATACTTAGTGCGCTCTGTTGGGTGGGGTGTAAAGTATTAGTGGTATGGAAGAAGCAGCTGACTTTTCCCATTTCAGATGTTTCCAAATAGCTCAGTCTTCTGCCATCACCAGCAGCAGCAGCGCACAGTGACTACGGCAGCGACTTTACCCATCACTATGCCTGCACCCGTAATTATAGTGATAGAATAATGGTGGAAATACAGATGTTCAACTCGCTCTAAAATTTAATCTCAATTAACAGCCGTCAGTCTGCTCTTCGAGAGTCAATGAATTAATGTACGTGCTGCTGAAACAATTGTTGAGGGGAGTGGAAAACATTTTGCCCAGTCTAAAATCATACTTTAGAACTGGCTCAGCTGCACATTTATAAGCGAAGTGCAGCTATAGTGAGGAAAGCCCAGAAAGCCCGACGCAGAGCTCAAAGCATGAAGCCAAAGAAAGTACCGACTGTGATAATCACTTTCTTGAATGAGACTAAAAAAGAGGAATCTGCTGAAATGATAGAGAACGCCTGTGGGTTTGGCCCATGCTGTAAATTTCCCATGAGCCTCATGAGACAATCTGAGGGGATAGCCACTCTGGCACACGCCACACGCCCACATACAATAAACACACATAACACACACACACACTCGCACACATACACCCACTCACAGTCTTGTTTTGTTTTCTGCCTGGCACTATGAGTGTAGAAACCTCTGGGAGGAGGCTTATCCAAGGGAGAATGATTGACAGGAGGTGGGTGAGGAATCGACCGAGGGGGACCAGAGGAAGATGGGAGGGGTTGTCCTGTCTGAAGAACAGAAACACTCATCCCTTTTTCCACAAGACAGAACAGTCTTTAAAATCTGCACACAAAAAAAGTGGTTGAGGAGAGTCAAATGACACTGTGGAACAAAAATGCTTAGTTTGAACAAGATTGATTTTTTGTTTTTGCTGGAATATTTTATGACCACAATTAACAATCTTGCAGACGTACTGTGTATATACAAATGACATCAAGCTCTTCCTCCTACATGTTCATATGCAGCAAATTAAGCAAAATCAATTTACATTCATTGTCAAAGTTTTGTTTGCAAAGCAATGCAATGATGCAGGAAAAAAGTTTTAGACAGCGAGAGAGAGAGAGAGAGAGAGAAGGTCACAGTGAGTGGACATTTTGCAGACTGGGGTTTCCATGTGTTCAAACTTGGACTTCTTGTCTTTTCTTTTTTAAAATGTTACCATGTTCGTGATGTTTCTTCTAACCTTAACTAAGTGTCTTAGTTTCACCACCTTAACCGTAGCATACTTACTGTGACCACAGTATTTCCCTAACCAAACCAAGTGCTGTGTAATCATTCTATAGTTTTAGAGCTGAAGTAAAAAAAAAAAACAAGTGAAAAAGTCAACAATGAGCATTTTGCAGAAGTGTATAACAACTGTACCAAGGATATAAATGTAACACTATTTGTAACTGTAGTTGATTTGAGGGTTTGTCTGACCCCTCTTAAACACCCATATGCAGAAGGGCTATGGTTCACTTTTTTTTGCAAGCGAGGAGAAAAGCTTTACGTCCTTGGTTAGGGGGTAGGGCTGAGGGTAAACTGGGGAGGTACAATGTTCCTCCTCATCCTCAGCAAAGCTAAATTTATTGGTTACCATCTGCAGGGTGGAGGAGTTTGGGTTGTGGCCAGGCCAAAGAAAGGCTTCTAATTAAACAGTCATCATTATCAACTTGTGGTCAGTGATCATCATCCCCACCACTGGTTCTCCAAGATGAACATGGAATCATTGAGGCTTTCTTGAAGCCCATGTTGGACTGAATTAGAATAGAAGAAACAGAGGAGAAAAGTGCTAGTGAGAATGTTTTTTCTCTCTCTCTTGGCAAAACAGGCAGCATGAGGCCCTGTGCCATATCCACTCAGGTTTAAACAATTACCCGACATCAGAGAAACCAGTAGAGCCTCAGCGCTGGCACGGCCGTTGTGCTTTTGACTGCTGTACTTCAGGCCATGGTTTCAGACATGGCCAAGTGTCACATGTAAGCGGAGCTTTCGATAATTTCAATTAGTGTAAGAGGGTGTGCCTGCAGTATCTGTATCACTGGTGCTGGAGGAGCTTTCCTTTGAGGTTGACAGCCCCTTAATATAGTATTTCATGGTTTGATGTGTGAGTGACACAGAGGAGCTCCAAGAGGATGGCAAAATGGTTTATTAGGACCTAATTAAAGCCCTGTGATTAAAGGGGAAGTGACTGTGATTAGGAGACCTGCAGATGATGTGGAAACATGGATGAATATTCAGTGGAGAAAAGCACGGTATGTATCAGCCGTTGTGTTTTCAGTATGTGTGTGTGTGTGTGTGTGTGTGTGTGTGTGTGTGTGTGTGTGTGTGTGTGTGTGTGTGTGTGTGTGTGTGTGAGACTTTATAGAATAGTGAGTACCAGTGAGTCCAGGCTGCTTCGGATCGTGCTATGATATCATCTTTACAGCAGTTCTCAGCGGAGCAGCTTTACAGTTCAAGCATTATGCAGAAAATGCGTGCTATATATAACCCTATACCTGATGTTTTTCTGCGAGTGCCTGTCCACTGTCTAATGTAAATTCTGATTTTTGATCGGTAGTGTTCGCGCCCGAAATGCCATTTAAAAAATAAAGATGACCTCAGTTTTTCAGTTGCATTTTTATGGTTTCAGTCCAGCATGTAAGAGTAATTCTGTGGACTTTCACAGCCAATTGAACATGAAACCATGAGGAATGTTCTGCAAAGCCAGGTCTACTTCAGGAAGCTTATGGCCCTTGCAAAGAATCACACATTCTTGTGAACTTTAGAGTAGCTGTTTAATCAGAGAGATAAATGGTCTTATTATTATGAGTCTCCATCAATGGAGAGATTAGCATTGGATTTTCTTTCTTTTCGCCTCACAAACTTCTAACTTTTGCAGACATGTGATAGCCACTGCCATTAGAAATCATTTATGGGAGTGTTCTGAGGGCAGGAGATTGTCAGCAGGGCCTTGTGATTTTACAATTTCACAACTGACTTCCTCCTTAAAATGACACTGGCTTACCTGCCTATTACTCCCTTTGATTTCTACAGTACATGCTTCTGCGCTCTGAGAGGTATTCATAATAAGCTTAAACTCCACTGGCTTCATTGCTAAAGGGTGCTTATCTCTTGGCTATTCAAGAGAAAGAAGGGTAATATTTTTTCCAATTTCAACATTTTACATCTAGGCCACAGTCTGCCCAAAACTGCTCTGAAGGGGCAGCTGTTGAGTGTGGACATGCACACACATGGATTCACAGATACATCCATGTAGACATGCATCAACACATGACCACACACACACGCACATGCACACACACTCAGTCTGTGGCTGTTCAGTGAAAATATTATTTTTGCAATTTAAATACTGAAACGGTGCTGCTGCAGAATTTTTGTAGCGGGCTGCAAGTCACATAATTCAGCATATTTATTTTTATGTTTGATTCAGTGTATATTTATATATTATTCAGATTTCTAAAGGTTGCCAGTCTGCTAGTTTTATGTAAAAGGCTGTTTGGCTCATTCATTTGGTGTCTATGTCTGTTAAATGCAGAGAACAGAAATCCTTGTGTGTTATGTTTTCTTTTATTACTTAGATCAATTTAGATCAAGCAGAATTTGTTTTGCAACAAAAGTATTTTCATCAATTTACATTTTCATTTTGTCCCAGTGGAATGTTTAATGCATACTCAGTTTTACAATATATATTTGTAAGTAATGTAAGATCTACTTGAAAACTAGTTTGCGGTAAGAGCCAGTGGCCATGAAAGGCCCTCTCTCTTTTCTTTGGAGCAATGTCAGCTTGTCTAGTAGAATATGCAGAAACATGTGTTGAGAAGCTAAAGAAAAACATTGTGATTTTTCATGGGATTTAGCAGGTTTAGCACCAACATGATGTTACTGGTTACTCAGAAAATCCTCTACCCCATTGTGTTCTGCTCTGCCCTGCTTCATTAACCTTTTTAATAGCTTTGCAAAGACAATTCAGGGCTCTTGGCTCACAATACTAATGTTAGCACTCAGAAGTCAACTAAATACTTAAACAGAACTAAACCTCTTCCCGGCCACCACAGTCTAAATACAGATAATCTGTAGGTGCAAAGTGTTTGTTTGAACTACATCTTTCTCCAGCAGTTAACAGTGTGCAGAGGGTTTGTGCTCTGAGTCTAAGTGCTCCCCAGTTCTCTGCCTGTAGCCTCAGCCCGCTGACTTTCTCAGTTTTACCGTTGCTTGTGCCATGCTGTAATAGGCTCCCAAGACATGATGGGAATATAATAACTGCTTGACGATGTTTTCCTTACCCCCCTCATTCTCCACTAAATGTAAAATGTGCCCAGAAACATGGGATATATAGTACAGGTTGTGATGTCAGTTGTTATTGCTGGATATGCATACCAGTAAATTCTGGATTATTTTCCACAATCTGCTGCGCAGAGTGCATTATGTCACAAAGGCCACATTGTAGCTGGTTGGGTGTAGAGCTGTGTTGTCTTTTGCTCGCTCCCTTGTTCAGTGCATTGCTCAGCCACCTTCTATCCATCCAGCCCAGACTGCAGCCTTGTGCCCATTTCCTCTCCTTGTGCTGCAATCAATTGACAATGGCCCTATAGGATACCTTACAAAATGAGAAAAAACTCAAACATTAAAAGTGTCCAGACTTGTTTTATCCAGACTGAAGTTTTTCTTTCTCTGTAATTTGATTATGTGTGGAATTGCTGCGGATATCTGGACAGTATAACTTTTAGGCTGTAGGTGCTTAATTAGAGATGTATGGGGTGTAGAACTGTACTGGTCCTGAATGCGCTGTTTGTAAAATGTACTGTCCCTGAAGGAAAACGACGCAATTAATAAGTTATAATTAATAATGTGTACATTACAGTAAAATATTTCTCATTTGGGATCCAACACTGCTTTTGTTTGCAGTATAGGATCTCTCCAGTAGAGAGCCTTCTGTTTTCCTGCTAATTAAATTTGCCACTAACATATGCTGGCAGGAACCTCTTACCTTGTTTGATTTATTTATTGCCTGACTGTAGAGGTAATTTGACCTTTCATTTCAAAGGCTCTTTTTTAATCCAGATAAGGAGTGTTAAACTCAATTAGACCAGTGATCAGTGGCTCAAACACTACATTTGTTTCGTCTGAGGGTACAAGCCGACTAGGGCTAAGCTCTCAGCTCCTTGGTTCCTCACTCCTGGCCCTTCCACCCCTACAGGGCAACAAGGGGGGAGAGGTAAATTAGGAGGAAAGAGAAATGGGGGTGGGAGGTGGAGGAGGGGGGGCATGAGTGAGATGAGAAAGGGAAAATGGAGAGAGAGAGGGAGAGAGAGGCAAATGCCCTACAGTTCCTGCCATGTCACTGGAGATTTGTGTCCTCCTTTTAAATCATTTCCCTCTTTAGAAGATTAAGAAGGTAGAAATATTCTCAAACTGATCATTTTCCCTCCCCCTAAATGGACTAATTTGCATTTGCAAAAGCTGCTGTTAATTGTGGGTTTTAAAAAAAAAGACAAATGACTTCTGCAACTGTAAATAAAAAGAAAAAGCAGAGGTTATAATGTTAATTGTTAAAATGGCTGTACAGGGAGCCATGTGGAGCCAAGGCAAAGCATGTTCCCCCAGTGCTCTGAGCTTTACACCACACAACATATGCAACATATGCTTTTGTCAGCTATTCATTTGGTTTAGATGTATCCATAAGAGGATGGATAAAAAAAAAAGATTTAGAAATTTTAGTTTTAACCAAATTTACAAAAATGTGCAACAAAATACTGTATAATGGACAAAATTAAGCCGTATTTGTCATTTGACTTGTTTTCAAACACTGTTTTAATTTGTATTTAATGAGATTTATATCTTTACACCTTTTTATATTCATGCATTTAGTTAAAGTAGCCAGTGTGCAACATGCTGATCTATCTACCAAAAAGTATTTGTCAACACAAGCTTTCCTTTGCAAATGTGGATATGTACAACAGTATTAAGTAATTGGTGGAAAAGACTTCCATCAAATAGTATGTCCGCGCTGCTTCTCAAACAAGGAAAACACTGAATAATTTGTGGACACCAACGCCTTGTTGTAACCTGATCATTTATGGATCAGTTGTTTCCTTTCTGGTTTAATTCACCATGTGATTGATTTTCAGTGCAGTACTGTTGGAAAATACCCACACTAAACCGAGCCTGAAATGGGGAATCATTTGAATACAGATGCTTACGGCTTAGGCCTTGTCACTGGAAACCACTTGGAGCCAGGAGACAATTGCAGGTTGATTATGTTGCTTCTGACAGAAGTTGCAACTCCTTTGTACAAGGCAAAGATATTTGCATCTAAATGCTTATTGTAGACATCTAAACAGCATAAAGGCTGATTGTAAATGCCAGCTGTTAGGCTGTACTCTGGAATAAAAAAAAGAATTTCAATAAGGAAAATTGGGATGGAAATGAGGAAATTATTTTCAAACAGTGGAGCTGAAATCAATAACTAGGAAATGGTGCATTGGTTTTGCTAGTTGTATTTGTCATTTCTATTGAGCGTGTTTTACAATCACATATGAATCTATTTACAGTTAGCTACTGTATGTTGTGTTAACGGGTGGAAATGTACTGTTTACACTCAGATGTATTATATTTTATTAGTCTTCGGTTACGGCAACAGACTGGTTGATTTTCCACACTTAACTAGTTTACGCTGCAGGTGTGAGTGGTGCTTAAAAGAGCACGAATTGTTGTTGGAAATGTGGGAATATGATGTATTTGAAATATCAGTTTCTTTTGATTATATTTTGATTGAAGGTATTTGTGATAGTTGAACCAATTCCAATCTTTGTAACATTTATGTGCATGTGTTGTTAGTGTGCTTTGTATGTATGTGCAGCTCCATATGTGGGTGTACATGTGTGTGTCTACCTTCTGCCCAAAGCAGAGTGATGCCCCTGCTGATTCTGCTCCTCTAGCTCTTTGTCCTGTAGCACTCAGTGTGTCTGCCTCCTCGGGAGACTGGCAGGCTTCTCTAGTGTGGCTCCACAAAGGCCCAGCCTCCTTTGAGGTGTTAAAAACTTCCATTTATGCATCTCCCTGGACAAAAAAGCACCAAGCCCATTTGAGTCCAGTAGCAACACAGGCAGACATTGTGGCCACGCTTCTCTAGCACTCATTTCACAGATTCTAAAACCAGTATGTGGTGAACAGGATTTGAGGGGCTAAAGTGCCCCGCGAGGGCCAGGCGATAAGAGGGGAGAAACGCCACCGCACAGTAAACTAGAAGATGGGTCGAGGAAAATAAACACATTACCTGCGAGAGAGACTTGTTTTCATAGCCTGTCCCCAGTACACACAAATACACAACCCCACACTGTACCAGAAGGAGACAAAGAAAGAAAAAAAGGCAAAGAAACACAGGAATATATATGTGTATGTATCTGGAACATTAAAAAAAAAAAAAGAGGTCTCATCATTGTGTAAAAAGACAAGCCTGTGTCTGTTCTCTGTTTCTACAGTCTTTGGAGTGAAGAAGAATATGAGAGAAGGAATCAAAGAGAATTGATAGGTTGCATGCCTGCCTGTTAGGAGCGCTGGGACTGAATGCTGTCCACTGTGGAGGAAAACATTCTATTTGCTGGTCGTTTCTCTCCCTTTACCGTACCTCAACCCAGTTGCTCAGTAAATAGACTTTTATTCTTGTTATTTGACGCAGAGGAAATGACAGATAATGTATTTGCCGGGCATCACATGAAAGCCTCGTTGAGCCATAGTGCTGCGTTTGTGTCGGGCTATAGCTTGAGAGAAAAAAAGAAAAAAACTTAGAAAATAACTGCTGCTCAGGGGTAGTTTTTTCCCCACTTTATCTGACACTATTACATTTCAGTGTTGACTCAGACAAAACTCGGTGTTTTATTCTCAACAAAGACATTTTAACAAGAGTGTCACACATGATTCTTAGTTCGTCGCTGTGAGATGTTTTGTGAGTGTCTGGTTTGCTGCAGTTCTGTACCAGGACGGGCTCGGCTGAAGAATTGAAGCGGAACTTTGAGAGAGAAAAGAAAAGAAAAGACAGGTTGTTAAAGCTGTGACAGTTAGCAGTGTGCCGGAGCGTGAAACATCAGTTTGCACGTGATTGACCTGTTTCCACCACCAAATAACTCAATGACATGGTGGATTTCTAGCCGCAATACAGCTTGTCATTGTAATAACACACAACTGGTGTTTGTTTTCTTTGTCCATGGCTGTCCACAGTTCATTACGGCAGTTTACAGCCTCACAATGTCTCTGCAAATGCCACTTGTTTAAAGTGCTCTAGGGCCGATGTCGGTGCGCTCACAGTCTACCTGGACTGTTTTTGGCCTGTTCGTTCCTCAACATTGTGATTATGTTAAACCGTCGTTTCATGTTTCACAGATGCTCCTGCTGCTGAGAGGATTGACTTTATATGCCAAGATATTTAACAGACAATCACATGTGTTCAGTTACTTTTCAGAGTTTTCTGTCCCAATATGCTCTGCTCTTCACCCCTTCACTCCGCTTCCCCCCTTTCTCCCATTTCCCTATTTCCCCTGGGACTGCTGTTACAGCCCCACCTCATTGCATCCCAAACTCCCTCAGTCCCCGGCCTGACTGACTGTGTGGCTGCTGCTTCTGCAGAGATAACCACACAGCATCCAGGTAGTAGCAGCCTGCTGATGGCAAAGATTACCTCTATTGTCAAAATAACTAACTCGGCAGAATTCCTACTTTAGCGTGTTTGGACGTAAGAGAGAGTGAGGATTTGGAATAGAGGATTGGGAGGATATTTTTTTTTAACATGTTGCAGATCTGGATGAATTCCAAACAGAAGTTGAAGTGCAAGTTTTGGATTGCTTCATGCATATCTCCACAGAACTACACGAGAAGAAATGTACATACGCACACATACATATGCAGCTGCTTTTAAACATGTAGGCATCCACATACTGTATATCCACCAAAAAGATATAACACTATTGATGCAACAGAGAAATAACTCAAAGTGCATGGGCTAATCTATTCTGTGGTGTATACAGTTGTGGTGATGTTGTCTATTGATACTGAACTGCTGTCACATGATGGCTGAAAGACACAACTCTCTCTTATGGTCAGAGAAAATTAAATAAAGCGTAGCCCACAGTGTGGATGAACACATGTCTGGAATTTGAAGGTTCAGTTGATTTGAGAGAATCTTTCCATGCAGTAGTACTAAACGGCTTTCCTTCATGTACTGTACAAGAGGCTTTAGCTCAAATGGAAATTCCAGGAGGCATACAGTATGCTTGATGTAATAAAAAGATACACAAGCAGGTTCTGTACAAGAAAATGCTTTAACTCTGTATTTTGACTTCTGTATCATTGCAGATGTGTCAAAATTATGGACCAATTCTGGGTTTTAAAACTAGAATGGATGGATTTTTTTTTATTTATTTATTTCACTGCAGTTTCATCAAGTAAGAGCCAAATACTTTCTGTCAGCGTGTGTGAATTTGATGACGCTTTCATTTCGGGCTCTTTTTCAGCCAATCTGAAGGTTTCCGTGGCGTCTTAGGTGTGTGTGTAAATGTTTCATATATTTATTGTGTGGGGTTATTTGTGTCTTAGTGTGTCTGTGTGTAATGTAGCTACAGTTTGGTCGGCCAACGCTGGAGAAAAGGCCACTCTTTGACAGAAATGCCACAGGTGGCTGTGAGCTCTCTGTCCCTGCCTGTTTGATGTCTGCACCGTCAGCCTATTTGGATTTTTGTGTGTAAGAGCTAAACCCCTAGTAATTTCACTGCCACTGAAACAGAAAAATAGCCTTTGTGCCTAAACGCCTGTTAACTGGGCCAGATCGTACTTGGCATCTCTGTGGAATATGTCACTTCTCCACCCGACTGTTTCTGTGTCTCTTCAAACTAAAATAAACAAAAAGAAAAAAAATCTATGGGTTAAAGCGTGTTGACAATTTGCCTATATAAATGTGGTGAAACTAATAATTCGCATTCAGGGTTGGCTGGGATTGTGTTTAATAAGTCCCTGATTCTCTAATTAGGAATGGGGAGTGCCTGTTTTATGTTTCCTGCCTGTAGGTCTAATTCACAGCAGGAAAAGAGCTGCCACATGCAGCTACAATTGGCTGGTTGACACTGACTCTTATTACACCACAGAGATGACTACATTTGCTTCATTATAATGCCATTTGTTTATTATTTATACATTCTTTTGTTGTTCTTTTCTCAGCCTAATAATTAAGTGAAATAGCCTTGCATTACCCCATTTGTTATTTATCCCATTGTTCTCAATTAACATCCCATTATTAAATCAAAGATTTATAATATATAATCTTTTTAATTACAGGAGCTCTCAAAGTAGAAATTAAGCCTATAGCAGATGTTTGAGAAAGACTGTTATAGAGTTGTCATCTACATAATATGTAGTTGAAATACAAGAGTGGGTGGTTGCAGCTGGAGCGTAGCTCAGAGCAGCAAAATAGTGTGTGTTTAGCCTAATTTCAGAGACAAGAGTAGACTTTAAACTGAGAGGTGCTATTCATGAAACAGCTTTCCATTCAGCTGGGGTCACCGGGGTCCCTTCTGCCCCATTGTCACCTCCAGCCTCAAGGCCGGCACATTCAGACCTGTCCGCAACTCTTGCCTTTATCTGGCTCGCTCTGCCAGCCCTTGTGCCTCCTCTGCTGCAGACTGCACGCTGCGCTCTGACAACAATACACTAGTCGTCAGTGCATTCATCTGGCCTTGCTGTTGGTGGCTTATTGGCCCCAGTAATGTTAGACTGAGATACTGTAGTGCAAATTAGTTACAGATCAGTTAAGCGTGACCTTAAAAAAAACCCATGGCCATGTTTAATTGGCAGTGCTGAGGTGGACTAATTGTATAAATCAGCTTGTAATGAGATCCTGGCTTATTGTGAAAAACAAGATAATGTGAGAAAATGAGCATGAATGAGCTTACTGCATGTACATCTTTAAGGTTGGTAGCTCAGATCAGTCTATTTTTTCCTCTATTGTTATTTATTCTCAACAGTGGGCATACATAACTCATGCCGGTGGCTTGAGCTAAATGCACTCAGACCGTACAGAAGTTTCCTGGACGTTCACATGTTCTCTTAACAAAGCTCTTAAGTTACAGCACTTCAAGGAACATGCTGAAACTAGCAGAGCATGGCCCCAAAATAAATCATTAGAAGGCAGCCCTTGAAAAAAGAAAGCAAAATTAAATAAAACGACTTTGTATGAAAGCTGTTTATTGTGGAATCCACTAAATGGAAGACAGATTAATGAGGTAGCAGAGAAGTAGATTTTAAACATTGTCTAGGACTTATTCCCATTGGTGACAGCTGCGAGTACTGGAGGTCAGACACTAACAAAGCTGTTTTAACTCAGCTGTGGAGACTATGACCCTCAGCCAACAGTCATATGGCCCTGATTCCTTTTCTCTTGTCTGTTTGCTCTGATAGAGGTAAATATGGTTATTCAACTACTGCGTTGATTACAGCTGTCTCTCCAAATTCAGTGGGACTTTTGCTACAAAGCATTAACACTCATTAATAACATAAAAATAAATGTATTCACTGCGAATGAAATTAAACTAGCCTCTTCTGTCTTGTTTTTGGCTATATTTCAGGTCATTTTCATGAATTCACAATCAACCTACCAGTGATCGCTGGAAGCTGGGGATTGAGTCTTTCAGTTTTTGTAAGTATCAATTTGCCCTTTCAGCTGTTTCTGTCTTGCCACATGTCTCATACACCCCTGCTGTCTTCACCCACACTGAACACCTGCATCAAATGAAGTGGACAATTGGGTAGGCACACAATGTATGCACAATTAGACAGTTATACAGGGACATAGTTACTGACAGACCTTTTAGACACCAGATTTGCCAACTTACTTTCCTGTAGCAATTACATGTTGCCATATTGGATTTCTCATAATCATGCATTATTTCTTTTTCATTTTGTGTGTTACAACACAGTTTGTTGTTAGGGAGTTGCTATTTCAATGTCAAAATTATCACCAAGCACCTTGATGTGTGCAGGAAGCCTCCCGTTAAAAAAAAACAAAAAAAGGTTAAAGCCACATTTATTTTTTTTCTAACCAAAAATGCCATTAGCTGAAGTAAGCATTAAAGCAGGGAGCCAAGTATTGTTCACCAAATATGCTTCACATTGCAAAATAAAATTAAGTTCTCTATTAAAAGAAAGAAACAAAGCAATAACAACATTTTTATCCAATATTTGAAGTGCGCTTAACATTGGTCAATGACATTTTTGTTGCACATTAACAGTGATTCAGATCTAGCCTTAGCATGATCGTCATTCTTTACAAAAGACCTGAGACCGCTTCAGTGGTTTGTATAGTTTTATTAATGCAACAGCCTCTGCAGTACTTGGCAGTATCATGGCACAAAAGCCAGGATCACAGAGCTAGGCTCATTGACTCTGGTTAAAATATTTCACTTTAAAAGTCTTGATCTAAGAAATTTCAGGGCCATGGACTAAGACGTCTGCTATAAAATACAATATTTTGCTTTAGAAATAGAGAATCCCACAGTCATCTCTGCATCAATTTTATATTACTTTAACGGTCTTTGCTCAGCTGCTGCTCATGCAGGTTTTCTAATAAAAATGTATCTAAGATATTAAGCAAATAAAGGCGGGGAACTTAGTGGATATTATTCTTTTCTTCCAAATGTCAGTTGGAGATACAGTATGATGAGAGTCATATTAATGCGATTTAGAAGCGCTTCAATAGCAGCTGAAAAATGTTTTCCTGAATCAAAAGTTCATGGCCATTTACCATTGTTTAATTATGCTATTTCATGTCAAACACCCACTTGTGCCTCCATGAACATGCGCCTGCCTACCAGCACCAAGTCTGTGCTGTGTATTACTGTTGCTGTGTTTGCAGTGAAAGCTGATGAAAATGAAAAACAAGTGAAAATCTTTAGGCGTTTGCAGACAAGCTGTGACACACACAAATGTTGTGTAAAATTGTTAAAGTAAGAAAAGTCGTTGCTGGTACATCTGAAAATACTCTGTCAAGGTATTCAGGACCTGTCGGTATTTGTCAAAGCAATCAGTCATGTTACTTCAGTAAATTGTGATATCCTCAAGCAGTCGGACTATTTGCAGCTTTAATCGTCAGGTTTAATTAATAAAACATGACAAGAAGTTGATAGTTTTTACTCCAGTGCTTAAAGAACAAGTTCAATTACGCTCATGCAGTTTCATTTGGAAACACCGAAGACCATGATGGATCATCTGAATAGTCCACACCGACTGTTTGGTAGTATATGCCATTTATCTAATATGCAGCAGTCTCATAGCTCACAGCCCTCTACGTATGGCACTACTGAACGATGTGGGGCAGCCATTTTCTCAGAAATTAAATAAATACCACTTCACCATGAAATGAAAATTAATAACCTTTGAATAGTTATTCTTCATCTATTATTTATCAAATGGACCTCTTCAGTGCACTGACCTTGCACTTATTATGGTCAATATGTTGGCGATGAGAGACTGCTCAACAAAGACAGTCTAACAAAGATTTTAATTTCATCAGCCTCAATTACTTCAGCGCATCCCAGTGTGAATTCAGGAAACAAATGGTTGCACATCATTACCTGGCAAACATGTAAAAAAAAAAAAAAAAAAAAAGAAAAGAAAAAGTGAACTGTTTCCTTCCTAAACTTTGTTGCTAAATCAGATTTTGCTTAATATTTCACTCATGATTGATTTCATTTTAAAGTAAATTTTATTTTAGGAATTGATACAGATTTTTTTTCTAGATCATTTAATATGTTCTATTTGAAATCACATGAAAAAGAAATGGCTCCTAATTTATCATTGTTATTATCATAAGTTGAACATCTTCATTTCATCTTCTGAAGAGTATAAGTCTAATATAGATTTGGCTGCTGCCCTGCTTCATGTGGTATGTTCTTCTGTATTGTACGGCAGAGTTTCGTCTAATAGCTCTGTACGGCAGAAAACAGGACTAAAGAACATGCCATTAATTTTCTTGCTACCCCAGCTGTAGAAAGTAATGCATAACTAAAAGTCCGGTAAAATGAATTAATGATTTCAACCATGAACTTTTCTCCCAAAACGCCATGAATCGTCTCCAACTGATAATGCACCACGACCCTGGAGTGTGAAATCCCTGTTGCGTTGAGAGTAGCCAGTTAATTGATTCGCAAATTATTTAAAGTTTGTGGTGCCCAGGGGAGTGCTAGGCTCTAATGACAGCCCATTTTAAAAGAGTTGAAAAACTCTTACCAGGCAAGTCAGTATTAAATTGTAACAGTAACCTAACAAGCCTCAGGAAGAGAGATGGTGTATAGTATTGTTTTTTTTTTTTTTTACAGACTGGGGCATATTAGACAGCCTTAAATAATGCACATCTGGTTAGAAAACAGCTTTGTCAGTGCACGCTGTAAAAAGTAGATTAATCTCATCTTTAAGTTGGTTTGTCAGGCCTGAATCAAGCAATTCCCTGTCATAACTCATCATCTTTTGCCAAATAACAGGCAGTAGTGTATACACTGTACGTCCCATTACTTTTTATCTGGATCTCTGTGTTAATCTCGACCCATTAGCAACTGCTGTCATTCAGACACACGGTGTCGGCCTGATTTAAATAAAATGAAATGAAGATAGTTGTTTCTGGTCCCCTGGCTTCACTCATTGCCATAAACATATGCTCTGTGCCCCGCTTCTTTCCATCTTATTTATGACTTTAATTTGTTGTGTGGGCTGCGCAAGAAATCAAATTTAATCCAATCCTCCCAGGGACCCTGTCATATAATAACATGGTAATTTCTGTGTATCCTTTTGAAAAATGAGGAAATTAATTCTTCCTGACATGTTCTAATTATTCCAGTGTGAACGGCGGATGGGCTCCCCTCCTTCCTCCCATCCCCCCAGCCCCCTAAGTGTCAGTTGCAGACGGGTGGCGAGGTGCTAATGCTGACCAGCAGCGCGTTTAATTTGAAACATGAGCAGACACCTTTCAACACACCTTCCTAATGTTGGAGTGGCTCACACAAATTAATTCACTACTCATCTGGCAGCTCTGACTGAGATGTGTGTGTGCGTGTGTGTGTGTGTGTGTGTGTGTGCAGGTCTTTGTGTATATGCGATGTGTGTATGTGTGCATCGAGGGTTGGGGAAGTGGAGGGGTGTCAAAGGGACACTGTTGCTATTAGTAAAGGTAACATAAGGTGCGTATTTGCGTGTCCCACATACATACACTATATGTACATATTCTATGCCGGTGTGGACACATGGAGCAGGTATCACCATATTTCATGCGACTGGGTGTTGAGGTGGTGTAAAACTGTCTGTTGGGATGTTGGGATTGCTTGGACAGCTTTTCTCCCTCCCTGGATCTCCCTCCTCTCGAACCAGCGGTACTTTTTCACACATTCCACTGCTCCACCGAGAGCACTGAAAGGCTTATTTAATTAGACTGTCATCAGGCGCTCTTTAGCTTATCACTTAAGTTTGCATAGGAATATGACTGTAGAGCTCTTTTCTCATATTTAATGCTCGCAGGAAAAAAGCATAGAGAATATTTTGAACTTCTTTTCGTAATTAACAGCTATAAAACAACAATACTACTACACATAGTAGTACTAATAACAATAATCTATGCTTGTGTTTTTTATTTTACATTTAGATTTCAGTCGTGAAAAAAAATGCTCATTACTCAAACAAAAAAAGAAATGATGGCTTGGTATGACATATTGTAACCTTAGTACAAAATAGGTTAATAATTAATAAGTCTAACAGTAAATCATCGTATAAAAATAAGATATAATCTCACCAAAGCCAAGTCTTTGTTAGTTTACAGTACTGTGTATGTTCAGGCGTCTGACAGAAGGGATGTGTTTCCACTCTCATTATGTATAGTATCTAAGCAGCTGAGACAGGAGGAGAAAAAATAAATAAACAAAATTTACTGAACTTTGGAGTCGGGTTAAAACCACAGAACTGTAATTGATTTAGTGTGTGTGTGTGTGTGTGTGTGTGTGTGTGTGTGTGTGTGTGTGTGTGTGTGTGTGTGTGTGTGTGTGTGTGTTGTCTCTGGGTCGTAGAACAGAGGGCTCATAACTGTGGCGTCATGGTCGAGGAGAAGAGAGCATGGCTTTGTGAGCAGTGGGTGGGTCCCCCCATGACTCAGAGAAGGGAGAGGCGTCAACATGGCCGCCCGGCCCACAGGGATTAAAGTGTCCCCCCCCTCACACCCTGCAGGGTTAATCACTGCCATTTTGGATCCATGCAGAGGCAGCAAACACACTCTCCATCACTCTGGAAGAACTGAGACATAAGCCACCAGTTAGGCTGCCATTGCAGACGCTCTGTGGGCAGATCTGCTTCATAAGCTTGTTTCCACTGCGTACAATAGAATGTTTTGAGGCCTGGTTTACTCGTCTCAAAAAGGTTGGAGATCCTGGATTAGAGCAGCTTCTCTCTACCCTCTGTGCTGGATAGACTTCCTTTACTCATATGGAACTGGTTAAAGGATCTACCATGTTAACCTGGGATGTAGTTACTATAGGATCTGTGAGCTAGCTTCTGTGTCTCACTGTGCACGCTGCGCTACGTGAGCCTGTTAATGACTGAAGGCTGAGAGTGCCGTCTCGTGCCAAGACCCACATGGCTGCTGGCGGTGCATTAAATCAGCAGTCAATTTGACTGGAAGTTTGAAATCTGGGCTGGGTTAAGGGGATGTGCTGAAGCCGTGTTAATAGCTAGCTTGTTGTCCATATGGTACTGCTTTAATAGAGCACATTTGTTGCAGATGGTAGGAGACTTGGTTAGGCAGAGACAGCTTTTGGCAGAGGCTCATTCTTCGAAAGGGCTGCCGTGCTGCTCAGACTGGTCCAGGCCAACTTAGTGATGTCTACCCTATCTGCCTCTCCTTCCTCAGATTCCCTGCCCTTGAATCGTAGCCTTAATTTAAAACCTTTCTTGCTTTTAGTATTCGGAGAACAGCAAATACAATGTAACTCAGTCACTTTTTCCTGAGTTTGGTTACTTGCTCTCCAAACCGCACCTTTGCTACGATGGGCTAAGTTCAGTTGTTTCTGACCACAATGGGACTGTAGACAGCAGGCACAGCTGAGGAAACACAAGTAGAGAGAAAGGCAGACAGAACAAGGGTTATATAGGAAAACCAAAGATAAAGATAGGAACTCAACACTGGCCGATCCATTTCATTTGCTTTGCTAGTTAACTGTTTTTAGAAAGATGAAGAAGTCAGATTCCAGCTAAATACACACATTTTTCTTTCATTCCATAATACATGGGGAAAGTTTTGCTATGCACTTCTACGCAATTGCATCCACCGTAAAACTGAGGGTATATTCATGCTTGTGTTTTAGTTGTTGTATTTTGTGTGTGCCTGCCTTGGAGCATGTGTGCTTTTTGCACTCAGAGAAGTGAGGAGACACGCTTGATCTGCTCTGCACTGTTTGACGGTTGTTTTCTCACGTTGTCACTGGCTTGGTGTGCTGTGGTGTGGTGATGGTATTATGTGCACAGGGCCCAGCTGAGTGGAGAAAAGAGCAGAGCAGCGCCCCTGGCTATGCCACTCCCGCCTCCCCAGACACCTTATTGTGAGAAAAGTCTCGGCTGAGCCCTCTGGGCCTTGTGGATCCACTGCCTCGCTAAGTGCTGGCCGAACTGAAAGGCACAGTGTCCTTGGGCCCGGCTCATTTTTTCCATTCTCTCAGAGGCTTTGTCTTATGAGCCAAGAAAGCGAAGAGAGAAAATGCCAAATTACACCCATGCCACTAAAACTTTAGGTGTTTAAGGGCTGAGATGTCATTTGCTGTTGCACATTGTGTTATTCATGTTGATGGCAAGAATTTATAAAAATGTATTTTCTCATCTATTGGTGTTAAAAAGTAGTAATTTTCACAGTAGTAATTTTGATATGCAGACTATGCAGCTCTTCAATATGCAAAGCTATTAAATTAAATAACAGGATCGTGTGAGCAAAATGAGGGGTTAAAAAGCTGAAAATGTTTTTGTTACAGATTATCTTTGTGATTTCAGTGGCTGAGTATCTTTACAAGGCTAGCTGTAAGATCTGACAAATATAAAAATTTCAACCACTGCCAAAAGTTCCACTCACTAATGTGTTCTCTGGAGTCACTGCTTGTTTTTACCACTTAAAACAAAACACATGGGAGCCCCTAATCAATATCCAACCGATGCTAACACAATAAAAGTGTATATTATACAGACCAATAACATATGCTAATGGAAACCTGTTGTAAGTAATTTTTAGCCATGTGTCTCCAGAATTTTGTGGGTAAGGCTTCTGAACGACCCCTGCAAGTGGTGACATCATGACCACATCCTCCTGCCTCATTGGTGCTGTGCGGCTGGGCTCCCAGAAGCCACAGCACCCTCGCCACACATGGGCTGCAGCTGGACCACCGTTTGCTACTCTGAACTGACTGGGGCTGCTCTGGGATCTGCGGTTACTGTGCTGGATGTACATGTATATATCTGCACACAGCCGTGGAAAAAGGCTGTATAGAGATCAGTAGGCAAAGTTTATTTGATGCAAACATATCATCAGGCTCTCAGTGCAAACCAATGCTGTATGCAAATCCACTCCCTCGATGGAAAGAGGTATAATTAATGATGTCAGTTCATAAAAGAGAGGATGGGTTCGTAACCATATTTCTGCTTTAATTAAAGACATGCCTTATTATAGGAGGAACATGTATGCTCTATGTGTTTTTCTTTCTTTCTTTTTCTCCCTTTTCTCCTTGTTCTTCTGCTTGATTATTACTCGTTTCATAGTGAAAATGGTTCTCTGTGATTTTTCCTGCCAGAACCCCACACGCTGACATGGAGGGCTTTCTTCGTAGCAGCTTTTTACTGAGGTTAGTTTCATTTCCGTTGTTGCCATTCAGGATCACAGTTCGGGCATGGGTGGTGCTGGGCTCACAGGGGTTAAAGTTTCAGACACACTGTTAGCTTTAGACTTTGTCCTGTGTGTGCGTGCACATATCTGTGTGTGCGCATGTGTCTGTATATTTGAGCTGTGTCAAACAAGGGTTTTAACATATTTACCCAAACCATGTGTTATGATTGTGCTCGTGTAGTGTGTGACTGACTGGCATGTTCACCCCGATAGCCTCCAGTCAGACACATCAAGTTGAGGGGCAAAGGTAGATGACATGTCCTCTTTTTTCCTCTCCTTTGTAAAGCTTAAAGGGCCTGGATATGAACCTCTATGTATTTTTACACTGCATGCTTTTGTCTGACCACTTTCCCCATCTGCCCTCCCTTACTAACTACCCTAAATCAGGGGGAAGACAGAAGCTGGCACATCGGTTTTGTGATGTTCTGTTGTTTCCTGTTGTGCTCTGTGTTTGTATTCAACCTACCATAAAGATTTACATTTTTTGTCTTTACTCTTCCTGTGATTCTAATTAAAAATGTGTGCTGTCATTACACACAGAGGAAGTAAATAAGAGAGTGTATTTACCATTGGCTCCTTTCCTAGTCAACCACCTTCTCTAGGCTCCAGTGTTGCTCCCTAATTAGGGGTGGCTCATTAGAAGCCACAGCAGCAGCATCTGCCTTTCAAAGCTGCTGTCAGCCAAACTTTACTAAAGCTAATGAATCCTCTTTGATTTCTTTTTCAAAAGGTCACTTATTTGATTAAATTAACAGCATTTTTTTCTCTCGCAGAACTGTTGGGGGCATTTTAAAAAGAAAGGACAATTTGATACGATTACTCTTGCTAGTCAAAATGTCCTTCAGGAATTCAATGGGAAAATCTCTTACGCAGTAAAATACATTTTATTTTTCCTTTAGAATCCATTAAAAACCTCACTAAAAGATCAAGTCCTACATATATTTTAAAACATAGTTTAGAAATTAGAAGAAAGAAACCATGCTAAAGTAATGTGATGTCTGAGTTTTAGCTGAATTGAAATTGTACCAAATGTGTGATTAATTCTGCAAAATTTATATCCTCATAGATTTTTACATAGCATATTTAACTGGTAATTAAACCTTTTTAAAAAAAAAAATTTAATTACATTTCATGAGAGAAAAGCCAATCATTGCATATTATAAAGTAAATATATTTATATTTCAGCACAAAATATAATACTAAAGTCATTTTATGGTAGGAACGCAATTTGCTGAAACCCACTGGGAAGGAGGATAACAGTGCCAAACTGTAAAAGATGTATAGTATCCTGTATGTTACAGTGGATTTGGAGCATTACACATGACTGTCAGGTTTTTTTTTCCATTTTCAATTCCATCAACAAAAGGAAGGAAAGAAAAATCAATATGACCTTTGACCTTGGCTTTCTCTCAGCAGTTTGCTTTTGTTCTCAAAGCTGAGGAAACACCGTGATTATTGTAAACACATTATTGCATTGCTAATCCACATCCTTCTGCCAGTGTCTATTTTAATCAAAGAAGAAGCACAGTCGAAAGATATCACGCACACTGACGGGAGATTGGAGACCTCAACAATCAGACTTAGATTAAAGGCAGGCTTTGCGTCAGGGTTAGCCATTTTGCTTGGATAAGCCTTGTATCCTGGAGTGGGCTGTAGGGTGGGGGCAGGGGTGAAAGGGGAAAAAAGGAGAGAAACAGGGGTGGATGGATGTGACAGTTAAGACATTCCTCCAGTGAAGAATCCCAGTATCTTTTTCTCAAGTAGCTGAATTAGGTCAAAGGGGACATTGTGAGTATACTCATACATACCTGCCTTGATGTGCAGATGTTTACGACTTGTTACACGGGACATCAGCTGTCATAGCACAACGGACCGGTCTTTCGTTACTATAATGAGTCATGGGTTTTATTTTAAGTCACACACAATGAGTTCATGCAAAGTATCCGCTTTCACTTGACAAACACAGCTTCTTGATCGCAGAGCTATTGTGAAAAACAGACCAAACTCTTTAGAAGTGTGGAGAAATGTAAACTGTGTTTCAATAAAAGCCTTTGTACTGTCTCACGAAAAATAATATCAGTATGCTTAAATTTTAAATAGTTCTTAAACAAAGTGTGACAGTTTCCTACATGCAAGATACAATGTGCACAGTGATTTTAATGGGGCAGGAGAGTGTTTTCATTTTAGATCAATTTTTTATATGTTTATGGTAGGCATATAACAGATTTTTGTTTTTTGTAGTCAAAGAGACTAAAAAAATGAGAAAGGAAAAAAACAGAGATGAGAGCGAGAGAGCGAAAGAGAGTGAGAGAGAGAGAGAGAGAGAGAGAGAGAGAGAGAAAAAGAGAGAGATGTCTTCAGTGTCTGTCTGCTCCCAGTGGGCAGGACCTCCCCCCACATTTCTGCCATTATTTGATGTAATGAAAGGAGAAAGTGTGTAGCATTGAGATTGTTAATTAATTTAGTCTAACAAGATGAAGATAAATGAAACCCACTGAAGGTTGACTAGGCTAAGGGGCCCACTTAGCATTCCTCCTGCCCTCGAGCTCTGTCTCTCTCACTCCTTCACAATGGAGCACAGCTAATAGGTGCTGCACTGTGTTTGTACAACCCTGCTGAGCTCTCACCCAGTAAGTTTAGATGTGTAACTTTTTGGCAAAATATTTTATTTTCAGACACCGGTTATCATTATGGACTCCCTGAGCCATTTTCATTTCCAAATGGTCGGGCTACGTTTAATGCATTGGTTTTGTATCAGAGATATGCAATTATCTAATTGAGCCATCCCGACATGTTAAATAAAGCTCAGTTGACATACATGACTAGTGAACTAAACTGACTTTTAAAATAAATGTGTGGAGGTGTGGGTCAGATGTTACAATACATTATTCTCAGGGAAAGCCTCGTATGAATAACAAACACATTTTATTATCTTCCAGAGATTGGCTATATTTTTTTCTGGATTGGAGGGAGGTTATATAAATGGCTATTCTTTCCAACAACTATGTGGCCCCTTCACATGAGTCTGTGTGACTCCCAGCCTTTCACCATATGAATGGTTCTTCTCTAATGCGGCTTGGGGGCTATTCGAGTGGCAAGACAGACAAAAAGCAAAAGGACATTTTTCTACAAAGCCAGACAGTTGTCTTCATGCACAACCCTCACAAGAAAATCAGTAGTCTATCAAGGTCCTTCCTCAGTGGACACTTTATACAGGATCTTCATGGCAGCACAAACCAATCATTATGGTGCCCATTCTTTGCTCCCTTAGTTCTCAAGTCATCAACAATGGGTTGTTGATTATATGGAAAACACCAGAACAATTATGTCCTCTGTGTTGGTGGCAGGGCAGCGTTTTAAAGTGCAATCCTCAATAATGGCCTCATTATTGTTATTCTTGGAGCAGGCCGCAGGAGAAAGAAGTAGCTGCTTGCAGTACGACATTATTTCGTAAATTTCGATTAGCTCATCATGCTGTCTCCTGGCAAACAGAATCATAGCTAATTAAAAGTGAGTGAGCGCTCTTTCCTGTGACTTAAAAGGTAGCACTCGATAGGCTGTTAATATGAAAAAAGTGGTAAAAAAGGAGGATTAGAGCTGTTACCCTGGTAACTCCAACTTCCATCTGCGAGGGAACAATGAACTTGTGTTTCTCCACCACCTATGCTTGAAAAAACTGAAAGCAAGGAAGCGAGTGTTCTGAAAGGACAAGACCCTTTTTAACAACAAAGTGGGATCCAGGCCTAATAGGCTCTTTGGTGCGAGTTGTTAGGCGAGATCACTGGGGGATAGAGGAGCAGAAAGGTCTATGTGTAATCCTAGGACAGTGAAGGTCGTCTGAGGTTTTTACAATAGCAGTTTGTTTCCTGACACCATTTGTCCACCTGAGAAACAAAACCACGTTTGGCCATTATAAATATTCTAAATGTTAACTGACTAGGAAGCTAGTGTAGTGTCTCCCTTTGATAGGTACAGCATGGCCTAAGCCAAAATGTATTAATTTCCTTGAAACATGAGGCTTTTGACTTCAAACAAT
>JAPTYQ010000018.1:35786175-35801230 GCA_029814465.1 Ostorhinchus cyanosoma
TGTGTGTGTGTGTGTGTGTGTGTGTGTGTGTGTGTGTGTGTGTGTGTGTGTGTGTGTGTGTGTGTGTGTGTACGTTGGGTCATGGCTAACCTATCATACAGCCCAGCTACAGTCCCTATCCTCTTATCAAATATTTGTCTGGCCTTCAGTCTCTATTTGCCCTCCATTGGGTTTGCTTTGTTTACCAAAATGCATCTCAGGTAGATTGATAGACTTTCCAGAAAATGTAGGTTTTTTTTTCCTTTTGGACATTTAATGTATGTTCCTGATTTGTATGCTTTGTCTGCTCATTCTAACATGACATTCAGTTTATCCTCTGTTACGTACAATTGTTTTTCAGTTTTGAAAAGTAACAGTAGGAATTGTTGTATGATACTAACATTATAGCATTAAAATTCCCTATAAAGCTTTTAACATTAAGTATAAAAACATATTTGTTTAATGTGTTTTTGATTGATTTAGTGATTGAAAGCCAAAGGGGGCCATAAATGTCCCAGGACAAAGAGTTTCTTTGTGTGAATGGGGCCCCAGTTGAAATGGAGGAGTAGTTTGAGATTACCAGATTATTTCCTACCAGCCCAGTGAGTGAAGCGAGGCGAGCCGCAGCCCTGCACCGTGCTGTGCTGAGGCTGAGCATAATGAGTGTGGTGGCAGGGAACCACAACAGAGCCGGGGCAGAGGCTGCCTGGGAACCAGAGGCCCATGGCCCACAGCCAAACACACACACAAATCCTGCCACACACTTGTGGCTTTTTTAGAAAGCAATTTAGTTAATGATTTCATTTTGAAGCACTGTCATGATGCATGTGTCCTCTGAGTGAGACAACACACGGATAAAGGAGAAAGTAAATGCACAAACTCCCCCAAAAAACACCGGAAAAAAAACCAAAAACAGACATATACGGCCAAGTGCAACATGGCATTTGTTTTGATCATAGCACAAAATTTACTCGGTTAATCGATTGTGGTAGGTATATCACTTGTGGCTTGTGTCTTTTATGTACCACTGTGGACAAATGCACAAAAGAATTGAAGCACAGTAAAAGTGGTCAGACACATGGTTAACAGCAGACTGCTGAGGCATTTTGTGTTTCAGGCAGCGTCTAATCCACTACAGTGCCCGCTTCCCCAGAGTGGAAATACAGCACATTTTTCTGTTCAACCATGTCTGTCAGCTCTCTGATTTTATTAGGGCTATGTTTCACATTCATTTACTCAGGTTCTCTCGGTATGAGCCGATGAATGAAACCAACTTAGCATTGCTAAAACAGCAGCCTGTACATGTCTTCTATGAACCAAATTTTGGGGCAATTACTCAGATCAGTGGCTGGGGTTTCTGGTTTTGCTCTTCAGATCTAATTTTTCCTCAGTCTTTCTCTTTTTTTTGTATCAGCTGTCAATCACTCGTAGTAACTTTTAACCACCTCCAAACAGAGCTGGGTGCCAGCCATTCATTTAGTCCTTCACTTTTGCTCTGCTTCTTCCTGTCCAACCTGTCAGAATGACACACACTGTTGACCATGCTTTCTATTCAGCACTGGCAAATTAATTGGTTTCACTGGTTTAAATCAGCAATCAATGTCAGTTTCCCAACATAATAAGCCTTAATCATAAATCTTTGAGGTGTGGCTTGCCTGACCCCTATTCATCATGGCTCTGCTAGATGGCCTCATCTGGGTGGAGCAAATGAACTACCCCTGTTTTGATTTTCCAATTGACGTGTCACATGAAACGTGGCTACCCTCTCCCCTCCCCAATTCCATCCTGGCCCTTATTCTCACAGTCCTTAAAAAACACACACAAGAGCCCAAAGACAAAAAGGGAAAGAAGTCCAGTTGTCACAAGGGGAGAGACATTTGTGTGTTGAATGAATACCATTAATTTATTCACAAGGGCTGAAAAAAGAATAGCAGAGGGGGAAAAAAACTGAGGAATTGGAGGTAGGTCTAACTGTAGCTAATGAGCTGTTGTCCTCCTAGCCTCTAGAACAGAATAGAGCAGCTTAATTATAACAGTGTTGAAGGTAATTTCCTCATTTTTCCCCCTAGCTACAGAAAACCATGTATAAAATGAGAATGAAAGGGAACAAAACTGCTATTCTTTTCTGTACACACTGCAAATGTGGTAATTTGGTGAACAGGCCTCGTGAAGCCTTGAAGCCTAGTAAAAATGAAAGGAACAAGGATAGTGACGGAGAAAGTGGGCCACCGTGCGTCGGCATTCCAGATGTCCACACCAACAGCAGTTGTACCAACCAGAGTTCTGCTGGGCACTGAAGCTGCCAATGATGACCTCATGATGGCAAGACCAAAGAGTGAGGCCTTTAGTTCCCCTGCCATATAGTACAATGGCCCTCCTCCTCTCATAAGCCATTCAAACACTGCCTGAGCCTTTAATTTTCCCTTTAAAACTGTTAATTTACAATTAGATTAGTCTCGAATACTGGGCAAAAATGTGAGATTCCGTGTTTTTCTTTTTCTCCCTCAAAGGCCTTGCATTCTTTTTCTTTTAAGATCCCCCTCCCTTTCCAGATTTCCATGCTCCCTATAGACTTATTGTGTATCTCTTTGGTAACTTGGGATGCATCCCCTCACTTCTGTTTGGCACCCGGCTCCCCGCCCAGCTTCTCAACTCACTTTTCTGGCAAGTGAGAGAGATGTTACACTCAATTTGCTGAAGAACAGCCATTTGCTAAAGAATCTCCAGTGCACAGAAGTTATCTTTATAAATGACAGAGCGGACCTGGCCTCAATAGCGCTTTGTTTACTGTTTTACAAAAAGGGGCCCCCCTCTATATTTCATCTGTCACCGTTGCTTTTCTTCCCTTTAACAATGCTCGATTGTTTCCATGAAAATTTCAGGTTCCATGAACAGGAGAATTCTGTATTATTATGTTCTTGCCAAATTCCGATCTCTGTTTTCCTTCTCCTGCTCACAAAGGGCTCATAACTTACTGTCAACTATGAGGCAAGCCACAAAGCTCCACTGTTGCTCAGCAAATAGGGTTGTGTTGGTTGATGGCTTGACTCGCTGTGAGGTTTGCTTAAGTGCAGCAGCAGCAGCAGCAGCAACAGAAGGCTCTTTGGGAACTCCATCCTCCAGCAGGCCCAGAAAAAAAGACAGAGTGAGACGGATAAAACAACAAATAGCTTTTCTTGTCTTAGTTTTTTTTTTTTTTCTCTCCGGCAGGGAAAGTTTGGCCGGTTAAGGAAAATGCTGTTGTAAAGAAAAAAGCTGTTACTGTCTTCTCCTGTGTGTATTTCTTTAAGCGTTTGACTCACAACATCCAGTGTGCTCTAATTCTAGTGGATAATTTTTGTTAAAGAATGAGGCCAGGGCAGAAGAAAAGGGCCAGTAGTGAATTTTTGGGACGGTTATTCTTCATCTGTGAAAGCCCCTGCGTGGGTGAACTTGTGTATATCCTGGGGAACTGAGACACTGTTATGCCATCCAGCTCTGAGCTTGTGTCCTGGGATCAGAAAAAGGGCCAATGGCACCAGGGACCAAAGGGAAAGGAGGAGAGGGAGGAGAGGGGGGAGAAGGAGGGAGCAACGAGGGATTCACTGTGTGAGTGCTCATCGACCCTTCCTGAGTAGACAGACAGGGACACTTAAGCACTCTCACACCTGCATCTGCCTTCGCCTGGCGTGGGGGGCAAGGACACCAACCATGCTGTCATAGCAGCTGCACAAGTGTTTAAAGTGAGATACAGAGCAGTTCCTCTAGTAGCATATTATTGCAAATAATTTACCCTGCAAAGTAATTATCAATGCTCTGCTCAATATGTAAAGTGTGCACTTCAGGTGGCTTTCTTAATTTGCTCTGGGTGGCTATCATGTGAGTGTGGGCTTTAGCTGCAGTAACTGTGGTGGTTTCTAATAGAGAAGGTATCAGGAGAGAGGATGAAGTGAGAATGAAGTGCCGCTGTAATTGAGTTGACTTTTTGCAGGGGAAGGTCAACAATAATGGAGGAACAATTTAAACAAATTCATTTAGACAACTCTCCAGTGACTGTACAGTAGGTTAGCTTGTTGAAAAATTCATATTTTCCAAACCATTTACTATATTTTAAGATCATTATCTCTAATTACTGTGTCGGCCGAGATTTGAGAGATTTCAATCAATTTGTGTATCACTGACTCAAATGGACAAATGGACGTGTAAAACTGAAATAATTCTTACACTTCTCTGATTTACCTGCATTTGCAAGTACAGCCGCTGGAATACTGTGTGTCTGTGTGAGTGAGTGTGTGTGCGTGTGTGTGTGTGCGTGTGTGTGCAACAGAGAATACCTGTGCGCGATGTATACAGCCCGTATTACGAGTTGATTATGTATCCAGAAACCTGGCTGCCGCACAGCATGGCACAATCACAATGGAGGGTGATAATTTAATTGTGCTAAACGGTGGATTCCGTGTCAATGCTCCTCCAGCTGGGAGCTGTCAGGTAGTAATATCTCATTATGGCAGGTGAAGAACCCAGAGGAACCCTACCACGACACCTGTTAGAACAGGAGGAACCCCTGAAGGGAAACACACAGATGATTTTCTCTCTCTCTCTCTGACTTTCACTCTTATACACACTGCCACGGAGTCTCTCTCACACACACACACACACACACACACCGAGCAGAGTACTATTTCATTTGCTTTCACCACAGTTTGAAAGGTGATCACTACTTTTACAATTCATTTTTATGTGTTAATAAATGAATTTAATTTACATCATTTAATAGATTTTTTTTTATGATTTCAAAGGTGTTTAGTCTGTATGTAGTACAATTCAGTGATGAAAACACAACAGTTGTAACACCCATAGAATTGTAGATATCAGAAGCTTTGCAGCAGCCAGACACACTTTTCAAGTGTTGTGATATTGTAACTGTTTTTTTTTTTTTAATCTCTGATGACAGTGTGCAAACATTAGCATCAGACTGTGATCCCCCCCCCCCAGATTAGTGACTTTTATTCATATTTTTCTACTCTTCTGTATATTAAGACTAACTCAGAGACTGTTTTTCTGTATCTGAGGACTTGAATGCACAGAGGAAAAGGGTGCAGTGTTTTATTTCTGTCAGGACTTGTTGAAAGTGTAAGACATCAGGAGAGGGACAAACAAGTGGGCAAGTGGGTAAGGGTGAGGTGGTGGGGGGAACTGGTGTGGAGTTACTCATCACCATTGTCTATAAAAGGTAAACAGCGTAACAGAGCACATACAGCGGGTGAAAGTCAGTTGGACCCTTTTACGATGAAAGAGGAAATGGGATAGCTGAGGACACATGGCCTCCCAGTCACAAGACCCCTAAGATGAGCAGCGCACAACACTCCTCTAATACTCAACCAATTAAGCAGAGGTTGTTTTGCACGATGATGAAACATTATCGCAGGGAACAATTCATGACTCAAAGCATTCCTGGCCATATGAGCCCATGGCTGGAGAACTTAAGTCCTAATCCTTCAAATGTGTGCAATATTGTCAGCTATATATAGACCCCTTCTCTTCTTTAAATGACCCTTCCTTATGTCTGCGGTGAGTCCTCAAAGTGGCTTTTCATTGTGGCCTTGTCCGTCAAAAAGCAAGCAGGAAAGCAATGTTTCATGCACCTATTGATTACTTTGGTTTGTTTGCTGTCTATTGTTATTGTGTAATCAAGCATGAGGGAGGGCGGTATGTCAAGGATTTATGCACTGCCTCTTCCATATTTCAACTCTGTAGTGTTTTAACACACATATGGTACATATTTCAATGGAAAGAGATTTAAGCATGTGAAGATAGAGTTTTAAAAAGTGCAATATTTGCTCCTTTGCCTGTTTTGGTTGTTTAGAAGGAAATTATGAGCAAAGTCTGCACATGTATGCATCTCCAAGTTGAACTGGATTTTCCTGCTTATTTTTCTCCTCATCAAATGTCTTTGTTTTGTGTGTGTGTGTGTGTGTGTGTGTGTGTGTGTGTGCGCGCGTGCATGTACTGATCTGTCGACACAAACCCCTTTTAGATCTCAGAGCTGTGTGATCTCCACTCTGAATATGAGGAATAAAATAGGCCGCCTTTAGATATTTTCAGAGAATTATTGCCACACTTCCCCTTTTCCCTTTCAATAATATGAGGTAGTATTGTATGGGGCTTGTCAGAGGTGGGGGTGGGGCAGAGGGGGTTCTCTGCACTCTTTAGCTGCCTGAGCGCAGCCCTCCCAGCACTGCTAATAAATTATTAACTCCTGCTGACAAATACTGTTATGGAGACTGCCGCAGATCTGTTGCATTCTTTAACAAGATTGCTGTAGACACATGTTACAGGAGGATAGAGTCTCCATCGCTCCCTCTCCTTTTCTCTCTCTATATCCCCTTCTCTCACTCACGCCTCAGCAGTTTGACTGATGGCTGGAGACCAAAGTAAAAGTGCCTGAGAGACTGAATATTTTAGTGGTAAAATAATACCACTTGATTTACTGTGTAATACAAAAGCAGTGCTTTGTTTCACTCTCACACTCCATTGAGAACAAGGTGCTTGTTGCGCTTCAGGGTTGAGCTTTTTGGGGGCATGAATAAAAAATATGTCAGAATCTATGTTCTTAATCCCATTGTACCACACACACACACACACACACACACACACACACACGCACACACACACGCGCACACACACACACAATTACCTAAATCCTCTCAACTTCACTCTGACTTTTGATTTTCAATTAACAACACCCAATTTTGAGATCACTTTCTATTCCATATAATTACAGGAAACAATTTAATGGCTGATTAAAATTGAGGGCTGAGTCCCACTGAAGACACAGACGGCAACACAGCCAGACACAGAGGCAAAAAAATACAGAGGGGCTGACAGTAAGACTGACTGACAGACTGACTTCAGACTTCTGCCCTGTCACTTACCTGCCTGACTGGGTTTGTTTGTGCAGCTGCTGAGACACATGAGATTAACTTCAACCATTGTTTATTGTCCCACTTCACTGCTCAGGTTGATCTGTGGCTATGTGCCAGAGAGAGAGTGTGTGCGTGTGTGTGTGTGTGTGTGTGTGTGTGTGTGTGTGTATGAGGAAAAACTATTTGGAGAAACTGACTCTGATACATGGTTTGTCAGAGAATATGAGGAACAACTCTGATCTGCTTCTGTTATGAGCTCTACTCACCTTTATCGTCTTTTAATGATTTGAGAATTAAATGAAAATAGAAAAGCCACCATATTTAGAAAAAATGTCTCCTTGAAATCTAATGTTTTAAAATCACTACAAAGAATCTATAGAGTGATCATTGCATGCATCGAATCTTTAGTTATCAGTCTCTTTTACTCTGCCTTATGTAAATGATATCAAACTGAAAAGACCTTTTCAACCCAAAACCTTGATCACAAAAATATGTTGCTGAGATGATTAAATATTTTCCTTTGAAATTTGATTCTGAAAAATTTAAGGACACCATAGCCTGTCACAGAATTAAGCACCCACCCCTCCTCAGCCCCACAAGGCGAGCGGTGGGAGGACCTAAAGCGCTGTCACACTGACCCCTGTGGATTGAACAGGAGAACGGGGCAGATGGTGGTCAGTGATGAAATTTACTACAAGAAGCGCCCTATGCATTCTGTCACATGCAAATACCTTCACACCTTTTCTTTCCCTTTTTTACTCTCCCTCACACACTATTGTCATCCCCTGGAGACGACTGAGACTAAAGCAGTTACAGTTGACTTTTAATGGTCACTCTCCTGTAGTTTACAAAAAAAAAAAAAGAAGAACAACAGCTCATGGAAAAGCGGATTAGGAGTTAAATATGCTCTAGCTCCTTCTCTCCACTTCACATCAGTAGGAAGGCCATATTATCCCCTTTTTAATTTAATACCAAATGCATAATTAGATTTGCTGGCACAGTGGTTAATTTCATTCATTGTAGCACACAGCATGAGTGTGGCCTCATTAATTGTGAGAAAAGCGGCGTTGGTTGTATAAATTCTGCACCAAAAAGAGCTGGGTTGTAAAGAGAAAAAAAAAGAAGAAAAAAGGGGGGAAAAAAAGAAATTGGAATTAACATGAGTTTCCTTTGCACCTGATATGTCAAGTACACTCTTCACTGTAATATTCATGAAAGCATGTGACAGATTTGTGAATTTTGTCCTCCAATGTTAGCTTTTGATTTTAAGCTGCTTTAGTAGGATTTGTTGGCCTGGGGGGATACTGTCACACCGAAATGTTAATCATTTCTTAATTTGATGAACAGAAACAAAAGAGGACAAGGCTGGTTTTTGTTTATATTTTTTCGCTTATGAGTAAAATCACACCATGGAAGGAAAATGATAAGGTGCATGAAGGACGAACTTGAAAGATAATGTGAAATTTAAAGGATGAAATATATTCTGAATATCGCTTAAGAAGTTAATTTCATGTAGTGACAAAATTACACCCGTTTACCAGAAACTAACTTAAATTTGTTTTTCTCATTTTATCTGCTGGTATTCCAGTCGCTTGCTGACACATTGCATGAATAACTGTCTTGAGGTTTGGGCCAGGCCCCAACCAGGCACAGTTCCAGCTCTAGATCAAGCCATCCATCTACATTAAACAAAGAATTAGGAACCGCACGGCTTGTGGCAAACCCCATACACCATAATCAGGTGGATGCTCAGTGTGTTCTGAAGCCTATGCTGGTCTTTCTGTAAAGGTGCAGCTCTAAAAATCTTTGTTACAGTCATGCAGATCACTTCAACATAACTTCCAGTATTGCATAACAGGAAACATTCCTCTGCGTGTATTGTTGATTATCCTCATGGAATGCCCCTTTTGACCCTTCTCTTCTTCTTACTCCACAGCAGAGTCATGTCTTCCAAGCAAGCCACGTCTCCTTTTGCCTCTGTGGTCGATGGGGATGATACCATGAACCAGGAGCACTTGTCCTGGGAGAAAGAGGAAAGTGCCGAGGCCCATGGCACACCACAGCTGCCTCTGCACAGTTTGCTTCATGGCAAAGCCCACCCTGATGAAATGCAGCCGCTCAGCAGTGTTCCACCAGAGAGTGACTGGGACAGCCTGTTGTCAGCACAACAGCGCATGGTGAGATAGATATGCTTTCATGAAAGTACAGAAGTGTAATGTGATGAATATTGAGTACTTTATGCAGAAGAAAAGAAAAATTCTTATGTATATTCTTCTGCATTCTTATGTATTAAATAATAAATATAAACTGTTTGGATAATCATGGACAGGCACAAATGATGAAATGGAATAAAATGTCTTTTTTAAAAAATGTATTAAAGCAGAATAATGTAAGATCTACAGTTCAGAGGAAGTGCAAATCTTTTTTCCTGTCCTCCTCTGGGTATTCAAGCCTGAGGCTCAGCAGGCGCTCATTGTTACTGGTCTGTACAAAGAAGCTCAGACAATATTTTATCACTGTCTCCAGCACCGTGGTTCCCTAATACGGTGACACCTCTGGGATTCTTGGGGTCTTCAGATTCATAGCTCTGCCAAACACTAAACCATTAGCTATTATTAGGTTAAGCGGAGGACCTCTAATTCTCCCTCAGATAATGTCCAAACCCCAACTGCACCATGGCCGATGAAGGAGAAAGTCTTGCATTCCTCTGTAGGCTGTAGTCATGTTGTTATTAAAACCCGTCTTGTCTGTAGCATATGTGTTTGATTTTTCTTGTTGTGTTTAGGCTACATCTGTAGCCAGACGTTGTACATTCTAAGTGTGGAGCTACTTTGATATGAGCGGAGCGAAGAGGAGCGTAGGCACTTGTGGGCTATAGACATGGGAGGCAGGTGGTTGTCTGTGACAGACGGGTCTGTGGTAAAGAGACCCAGAGGGCCTCTGAAGTAGCTCTGCAGTTGGCCACTGAGACCCTCAACATCTTAGCATTGCAGCCCAGACACACACAGACACATGAATAGCTTCTGTACACCACTGCTCCTCATGATGCTGGGCTATGTGGGCTTGGTGTGATGCAGATAATTCACAAGCTGTGTCCTTTTATTTATGGGATTTCACGAGAAGGACTTTTAATAGGGATCACAAATATAAGTCAAAAATTCATAATATTTTTTTAAGTACTTCCCTGTCAGGCATAACTGTGACAGTGTAATTCCAAACAAAAATAATATATTTAAGAAAATTCTAGAGACATGATAATTAAACAAAAAGAGTTATGTATTTGTATGTTTTCTATTCCTGAAAATTTTGTGATCGTTTGTGAGACAGACAGTTTAATGTTAGAATATATTACTTTAAAGAGAAATAAGACTGAAAGTGTTTATGGTTGAAGTTGCTTTATGTAAAAATATAATTTTCCTAAGGGATGAAAAGCAGTGAAGCAGATATAACACTGAAAGTTCAGTGTAGGTAAACCTGTAATCTTCTTTGTTACAGAGATTTTAATTGAACTTAACAGAGACTGATTTGGGCTAAAGTGTGAATTTGCAAATATATTGTCTCCCTGGCACTGACATCCTGTACTAAGGACTATTTCAATGCAGTTAGGAATGTAAATGTTTGTTCAACTTGCATGTTTTTATTTTTGAAGGGATCAGTATAAAGATGAAATGAGCAAAAACAGAGGTAAAGGTGAAATGGATGATGAAAGAGGTAGATATAGAAAAGAAAAGAGAAAGGCATAAGGTGAATGGAATGAGTGTTGCTGATTACCTGACTCCACTGCTGTGCCATGTGTCTGTGTGGGCTGTGCCCTGAACCTGCGCCAGCTGATTAACCCAGCACTGCTCCACTCCCCTCAAGCACTCTCCACTGTCTCTGCCACACTGCATAATCATCCAACTCGGGGTTGGGAGGCGCAGAGTAGGCTGGTCGGTTGTGCCACCCTGGCGCTTGGTACTAGACCACCCTACACACCACTGCAACTCTGCCTGGGGCTCGACATGCCACGCAGGGATGAGAAATTGGCACTGTCAACATTCCTGCCTAGTTTACCGCATTCCTGACTTTTTATTTAGGATCATCAGTGGCTCACTGGAGCCATATCCAGACATAGTTCTATCATTTAACCCAGCTCTTTGACACTCTGTTATCACATTGCTGTTGATTACAGCTCACTTTTCCATGATAGGCATGCAGTTTATGTTGGATACAGATGTGTGTCATGTTTATTCTCTTCACTTTAGCTACAGGGGCAGGTTTGCCAAAGTTTAAATCAGAGCTAACTGTTCCCCCGTTAAAGGTTGCAACTCCTGGCTGCTTAGCTACCTTCTGCTTTCTCAGACTCCACAAACCATAATTAACACTACCTTCTGTCAGACACAACCCTTAGCCATGGCCCATGTGCTGACTATACACTCCCATATGCAGCCTCTCTCTCTCTCTCTCTCTCTCTTTCCCTCTAACTGTCTCCCATTCTTCTCCACTGTTCCTTCTTGTCTCTTGTTTGTGCACAGGGAGCACTCAGCCAGTCAGCCAGAGACAGGACCTTTAGTTAAATACTAAACCATACACAGGTGGGACTGAAAAACAACAACAGCTTGAGACAGGACACAGATTTACGATGGCTCAAGGCACTCAGCTGAGAATGGGTCTCCACTAGAAAATGAACAAATTACACAGCAGTCACCCTAACACAAATGCACACTCAAAAGCAATTTGAGAAATTACAGTTGGGAGGTTTCTCTGTGTAGTCTCTGCAGATGAAAAGTAAAGCCTGAGCACATTATGGATATGCCCTGTGAAAGTGTACCTCATCATTTCATCTCAATTTTTCACTTGTCATATCTCATTTACCAGCGCAGCTAGCTCTGTTGAAGATACAGAAGCTGCTGTATGAAAGCCAGAGAGAAGCCATTTGATATGGCCAAATCACCCTGAGCTGCAAAAACCTAGCAATCACTGCATTTGAATAGAAAACTGTCAAAAAGCTCAATGGAACCCTGACGGAACACAGAAGTACACTCATCATTTAATACAAATCCCATCCCTTGTTGCTTTCCCTCCCAACTTTTGTTTGTCTTACAGGAATCTGACAGCAATAAAGTATGTTCCCTGTACTCCTTCCGGAACAATTCCACTTCCCCTCACAAGCCTGAGGAGGGGGCCCGGGAGCGAAGTGACCTGCTGAGCGGATCAGCGTTTGGAACTCCTGAGCGTCGCAAAGGAAGCCTGGCAGACGTCGTGGACACACTGAAGCAGAAGAAGTTGGAGGAGATGACAAAGACAGAGCAAGACGGTATGATTCCCCTGTACCTTTACGCATGTACGTTTGTGTGAAAAACTTCCTCCTCAGAGGACATAATCCACTTAAATTCTCCGACTTCTTAATTTTTATAATGTCTGGCTTCCTGACTCTTTTTTTTTCTGCCTCGTTTTTGGTTCTATCTCTCCATCTTACGCACACATGCAGGAACACACAAGTTGGGAATACTGACGTTACAGTGTTTCCAGTTTGTTCTGAACGCCTTCCAATGTGACAAAGACTGTGTAGCAGTACACATCAGCATAAGTGTGGTCTTCCTCCATGCCAAGGCAAACTCTTTGACTATAAAACTCATAGAGCTGACCTGATGCCAGGAACATTACCTCTTTATTTTGCTACACAGAACACTTTTCACTCAGCACAGTTATTCATCAAAGTTCGTTATAAACACTCAAAGCCATTCTCATGGATTTTACCTTTTTCTTCAGCTTAAATAAACCCTCTTTTTCAACACATTTTCATCAGTAAAGATTCATTATTTTCCTGCAGCAGACAGTATAAAACTTTTTTTTTTCTGTGATAAGATTGTTAGTTCTCTGCCATATCTGCATCCGACTTTACCCTGGTTGGCTCTCCCTCCCACAGCCTGCAGTCTATCAAGAGTATGGCGGAAAAACAAATATTTGAAAGAGCTGCTGAAACACATCCCCCTTCTTAATTAGGGCTGTAGTAATATAACTACATCCAATCAAATGTTAAACCCCCTTGGGAATGCATGTGTCTCATTTAGTGTCTGGGGAGCTCTTAGCTTAAGCACTTCATCAGACGAATAAATTAGACCTCTGTTAGCCTAAAAATAATTTGCCACTTCTTTTTTAAGTGTTCGTTTGGTGATCTTTGTATCAGAGCATCGCAGGCCTCTCACCAGATAATCATTTAGCTCAATACTAACACGAAGACTGATTATTTGTGAGGTAATTGATGTGATAAAAGACAGAACAATCAGCTCTTATTCAGTCAAACACCTACAAATTGGAGAACTGATATCATCATAACGACCAGCAAAGGTCAAAATTTGAAAGATTAAACACCTGATACATGCTGGTGCACATGGGAAATTTTCATTCATTAAGCTAAATAACATCTCTGTTTTGTACACCTATTCATGCACAATTAATACTGTATTATAACTGCTTCATATCAGCAATCTGAAAGGAAAAAGGCTTATAATTTAGACACAAAATGGCGCAATACGGTAATACTGCACACTTCTGTTCCTCTACATTAGTAAAATGCAGCCCCTCACCACTGCACTCGACACAGGGGCCTTCGATGTGTGGGCAGGGGACATGTTGAGAGAAATTCCTGTTGCAAACATGCTAATAAAGTCCAGTACAGGGCAAAAGTTTTAGGCCATCAATAGGTTGGCTGTTTTGGAAAGTGTATAATGATACATGATAAGGTTCATACAACATACAACAAGATACAACTTAAATATAGAACAGCAATAAGAATGAAAAAACTGACAAATATCTAGTATTCAGTGTGACTTTCCTTTATATTTAGCATATTTTGAACTCTTCTGTGCAGACATTATTTGAGATTTATTGAAGTCATCTTCCAGTGTTTTCAGGTTCAATCCAAAACGTTTCCAATATTTTATATTGTGTGACCTTTTGCCATGGTAACAGTGGCTACACTAAAAAACTGTTTCCTGTAGAGGCCATGTAGTTTATACCTTTGTGAGTTTTGAAGGCTGTACACAATATTCCACTCTGTTTGTGTTGCATTTTAATAAAAAAACAATAAGAAATAGATATTCTACTTATCTCAATCATAGCATAGCTAAGGGTGGCCTAAGAGTGCTGTAGGTACAAGTTGTAGTTTAGAAAGTTACCACCTCTCTGTAGTCTGTGTCGCAAGTTTCATAACATATTTCATGTTTATTTCTGATGAGGTTGATTTCCAGAGCTGGATTGTCAGTGCTCTCTGTAGTGATGGCGGCTGTTATGGTAATGAGCTCCAGCTGGTGAAGGCTGGTTGTTGCAGTAATTTAAATGGTCAAGTGCAGCTTGTAATCCAGGGCCGTATGTTAGCGCAGTGAGGAGAGGGTGCTTTAGAGTGCCATACAGCTGTTTTAATCTCCTGTTAATAATAGAGACTTGGTCTGCCTCATGCACTGTGTATCATCATCACCAAAATAAACTCCCTTGTTGGAGGAAATTAGTTTCTGAGCTGGGAGCATAGCAGAAGACAAGAGGCTCACAAAGTTCAGTATGCTGTCCCCAAGCTACAGACACTGAGAGATGCTCTGTTCTTGAGTGCACTTGAGGAAGCTTCTGTGGTGATGATCAGTGATCACTGTAAAATGGATTGAGAGGGTCTCTGAGAAAATGCCAAAGAAATCTTACGGAAACCTTTTGAGAAATTACAATCTTAGGCCTTTGTTTATGGAAGGGTTGGAAATTGAAAAGGGCAGGATTAACCTATTAAAGATCACACAAGAACGGGAAGGAGGAGAATGAGAAGCCATTTGTTGTCTTAATGATGTTGCTAATGTGGCACAAGCAACAGATGAGCTAAATATATCGCTTATCTAAGCATGACAACTGTTGTGTCTAATTCTGCTGCTTCGGTGCCTGCGTAGTCGGGATCACCGGGGCCCTCAGAGACTCTTAACCATCTGCTGCCATTCTTCTCTGGGTTTTCTTGTCTGGTCAAGAAAGTTCATTGTCCTGATGGACAGAGAATGTCACTGTGAACTGTGAAAGCTCACTTAAGTGACCTAAAACAGTGGTAGAACTGCTTGTAACTGATGGCCTTTGAAAAAACACTTTTAATGCAGCAATTATTTTAAAGTGAGTCATTTCATTTACAAAGTCTGATAACTCAGTTTCAGAATAAAGTT
>JAPTYQ010000018.1:35801330-35837045 GCA_029814465.1 Ostorhinchus cyanosoma
ATATAAATTGTATTATTAAAATGTGTGGATAGTAGGAGATAGGTTATTCTAGTTAATTATCATACAACAAATCCTGAGAAAATATAAACATATACAGTGACTTTTTTTTTTCAATGAAAATTCTTGGCCAATTTCCTTAATGACTATGTTAAATTATAAACATCATAACAATAGATGCAGGGTTCAGTGTTATACCTATATCCTTCCATCTCTATATATTTGTACCCTTTCACCCTCTCTATCCTTCCACCCTTCCTCTCCATTTCTGGTCCTTAAAGTGCTTTAAGTGCTTGTGACTGTGCTAATGAATGAAAATGTCCTCCCAGCAGCGAGCAACGCATTTAGCTGAATAGTCACCTTTGCTGTAAAAGCTCTATTAGGCCCAGTTGCCAGCAGGGCTAACGATTGTGCCCCATGTTTATTTACTAGGTATTGTAAATGCATTATTTATGGATAAGTCTCCAGACAGCAGTTGTCAAGAGTTAAAAATGTCAGTATAAAGTATTAAGGGAAAAAGAAAAATAGCCACCATTATAAAAACCCAAGGTGACCTTGATTTGATTCACATGCAATTAGAACAGTTTTATATAATGCACTAAAGTATGAATCAATACCATGCAAGTCAACACAGAAATACTTTGTGTGTTGGGTCTTTATGGTTGTCCCCAAGACAAGGACGGGTAATTGGGTTTCAGCTTCCTGTCTAAGCTTTTAGGGGTTTTCCTTATGGCTCAGTATCTACTCGCTGTATACAATTGACACTGAACCGGATTCAGGTGCATATAGATTTATTTTTGTTATTGTTTTATCGTATAGATATAAAACAATTTAACCAATAAAAAACAAGAGGGCCTCAACCTAATACTATAGTTATTACAGTATTAAATATGGTTTATACTTCTGTGTTGTGCCTTTTATTGGAGTTTACCATTCTCTGACAGTGATATTCCATGTACATAATCATATTACTCAGCTCCTTATAACAGTCAGAAATCAGGGTTAAAAGGTATACTAAGGATAAACAGACACCTTCCAACCTTTTTTCCATTTTTTATCCTTTAGGAAAAAATTGCCAAAAAGTCAGAAAGACAAATATATTAAGAATTGTGTGGTTGTCGTTCATTATGGCTACAGCTATGTGCAACTGTCAGAGTGGATTTAGTAGGTACCCAAGCAGAATACTCAACACCTGGAGCCTTTTGACAGTGTCACGGCTAATTAGCTTAGCAAAGGGGAGCCATACCACTATGTAGCTAAATCCAACCCCCTTTGTAATCACAGGTAAAAGAACATTTATCGGCCACTGACAACAGAGCTCTCCTACTGCAGTGGCAGGTAACCCATGCAGGTTGTGACATTAAAACACACAGTTTAGTATGAACTAATAGCATTTTGGCTTAGGGTTTTATTTACTGTATGTTTTTGTGTTACCACTTAGACCTCTCTGCCACTGCTTTTATCACCTCGCCTTTATTTGTAAGTGTAATCCCTCCGGCAAGGTTGTGTATTATCACTGTATAATGACTGTGCACTAGGTTGAATGTGGGGGAGTGATCAGCATTGTGTTGGTAGCCCTGGGTCATTATCCTCTATTACAGCATGCCATGTAATGAGATTCAGGGATGGGTGAAAGCGTTGGAAGAGAATAGGATCAGCTTTAAGCCTGCGGTTTGATTAGCACCGATGAACTCTTGACTCTGTTGTAACACTGTCCCTGTCAGTGTCACAGCCCCTGCTGACTCCACATAGAGCCGTACAGAAAATTGGCTGCAGGTGCTTGATGGCACCAGGCATACTTAAAAAAAAAATACTGTAATTGTTATTATTTTAACATGAGCAATGAAAAAGAAAATTAAAAGTCTTATAAGAGAATCTAATGCATACTTTGGTCTATATTATAAACATGCCATAATATTGTATTAAAAAAAGAAAAAAAAGAAAAAAGAAAACCCTTCTACCTTTGCCCCTCACCCCAGCAGAGTGATGCACTCTCTCCTCCTCTCGGTTCGCTCCCTTCACCCCTCTCCTCTCATCCCAGCTGCCATGTCATCTGGTTCTGCCTTATCCCACCTAATTAATAGGAATCTTTGTTATAATGATCTGAGCATGAGCCTCTGATTCTATGCATATGCAATGAGTGCTGGAAATCCACTTGCCTTGGCTGTGAATTTTGAGGCATTCTTCAGGCTCATATCTCTGTTCCTTCTGAGTACAGCATCCTTCAGGACAGGATGGTCCTGGCCGGACACACACACACTGGCCAAACATCAGTCAAGCACCAGCATTACTTCTGTATGCAGTGTAGTTATTTATGTGTGTTTTTATTCTGTCAGTAACATTTTGGCCAGGTTATTTACTATGATGCAAGTAATCTATTTGATTAAATAGTTGGTACAGTTTAGTGGTTGAGGCTGCATCTGCACCCGTTTGTGTTTATGTTGTGTATCAGCGGGGGTCTTCCTCTGTGTGTGTGTGTGTTCTGTCTTGGCCTGTGCTGTGGTGCAGCAGCCCAGCGAAGCAGTGCTCTGGTCTGTCACTTTTGTTTGAATAGGTAATGTAGATCTGTTCAGGCTGAAGAGACATGAGCTGGAATCGCTTGTTAGGACACATGATCAAAAGCGTCTCTCTGCTCTCTGCCAATCAACCCTCTTGTCACCCTGTGAAGCAGACGTTAAATAGATTTTTCGGCTGTATGCCGCGGGCAGCCTGCCAGCCTGACATGTGAACTTTCACAAAAAAAAAGATCACTGCCCCTCACTTTTCCTTCATCTGCGGATTTTGCCTTTTGTCTAATTTGTTTTCCTCTTGACATCTTGTCATTCTTACCTGTTCATGATCAACATTTTCCCACCTCCCACGATTTTTATCTCGATCTCTGTCTCTCTCAAGTGACAAAGTTGCTCCACTGCCAGGCTGAGATCAGAGCCCAAGGCTAAATGGAGTGTCTGTATGTGGGGGATAGGGAGTGCCTGGTCCACTGCTGAATTATGTATTTACTATCTGTTCCAAAACTGAGCCCTCACATAAAACAGGCACATCCCCATAGGGCAATGGTGACACAGGTTTCCATTTACACCAGCTAAGATATAGATTTTGTTGCCCCTTTCAAAACGGGAACCCTTTCTGCTGTCTTGGTCATTCAGATGACAAAACAAGCAGCTGCTTCTTCAATGTGCCATTCTTTGCATTCAAGATCACCTTCCCCACTTCTCATATTCCGATTAGTCAACAGTAGCAACTGCTGTGGAGCATTCCAGGGGCCATCTTCCCGGGTTTCAGCTGTTGAGCCTGTCCCCCTGCACCCATGCAGCACAAAACTCCCATTGTGATCCTGACTTACTGGCTGCACAGGAACCCCTTGATAGGAGGAAACGGGTGTCTCTGAGAGACAAATCACAGCCAGGATTGCACAGAGGCTTGTTTGTCTTTACATACTCACACATCCACATGCACACACATGGTCGTAGGTATATCTAATCAACTGCATTAAAAAAAAAACAAACAAAAAAAAAAACAGCATAAAACCTGTGTCAGTGACATCCCTGCAAAAGTACAAGTATTGTGGCAAAATCTTTTTTTTTTTTTTGCTTTTGACAAAAAAAACCTATACATTTTCCTCTCTGTTGTATGTAGGTAACTGGGTGATTCAATTGACTGCAGTTTGTAATGTTATATGACACTGCAGTATTTTGAGGGACACAGAGACAGCGAAATGCTGACACATAAGAAAGCAGGAGCCATTAATGCTACTATATTTATCATTTGACGTAGGAGCCAGAATTGGGAAACAACAGCTTGGTCTGTCAGGTGAAGGGAGAACGAAGAGGTATGGTTACATGTCATGACGCTGAAGGAGGTGACTGAACAGATCAAAACTGGGTAGAACGGGGGCTATTCCACAATAGGTTTAGGGCTGGAGGGGGGCCATATAACCTACTGTCTGTATATGTCTATGTGTGTGTATGAGAATGCCTGCGTTAGATTTACACTGGGAGACTTGTGTGTGCCAGCTAAGTATCACTGTCCTAGCTGTGGCATTCAGCTCCCAAGCATTCTCCACACATATCTTGACAAAAGAGCTGGTATCATCTGACCAAGGATCAAAATAGTGTGAGTGTAACTCACACCCTGGGCACAGACAGCCTCTGTGGCCTGCTAATGATTTCAGAGCACATTGCAGACTTGTTCTGTAAGTCAGAGGTACGTCAGCCATCCAGCTCAGAGATCCGCCTTGACACAAGCAAACAAGACAACTAGCATAGATGCAGCCCTTAATCATATTTGCATTGTTTTTCTTAACAGCAAGCATGAACGTCTTACATGAAACTATGATGGGTTGCCTCTTGAACAAACAGACTATTTAATCAGTATGATGAAACAGATGTTTCCTCCCTCTCAATGCTTGTTCTTTCTCCTTGTTCAATAACATTACATGTGCCAGAAGATGAGATGAGGATGTCAGAAGAAACGAATAGAAATGTGTTTTATTGCAGTGCAAAGCCTGATTGCCAGTGATTATAATTATTTGATGAATGCCATCTCTCTTTGGATCTATCCCCGTATCATTTTATAGTCTGCACAGGTCGAGTGTTTAATATGCTTTAAGATCACGTCATCAATAGCATTTGTTTGAAATATGAGTTAACGTTATTATTGGGAAGTAGACCTAATTTTTTGGGGCCTTTTTATTTTTGTCAGTGATTTAACCACACTGACTTTAACACCAAACATTTGACTCTCACATTTCACTGGACTCATCTTATTCTTTTCCACTTCCTTGTCATTTCTTTCTTTTTTTTTTATTGCTGAGCAGCCCTCTGCTTGACAAAGCCCATAATGCAAGCCTGTTGTTAGCTTCCCTGTTGTGAGCTGGACCAATGAGCTCAGTCACTCATGAGAAGCAAATTTCTCCATCTTTGCCCAGCATGTCCGTATGGCTCTTTATCCCACAGAAAGGAAATGGGCTTATTGAAAAGAAAAATACAGCTTCTATTGTTGCTGAACCAACTTGAACAACAGCACATTGAGACACTTAGCTCTGAGCACATAAATAGGGACTTTCTAGGAGTTGGAATGCTTAACCTTTTATAAGTGCTATGGTTACTTCGTCATTTCTTTATCCAGTGTAAAGGCAAAAATAACATAATACTACGTGAAGGTGATGGAAAAATAAATGCAAGCATTAATTGTTGACCTTTACTTTTGTTAATTGGTTTATCAACTTGAAGCAGCAACCCAGAAGTCCCTTAAAAGATGTCTCTTAATTTAAAAAAAAAAAAAAAACTTTTTAGCATTAAGAAATATTTGCGTGCTCTTTTTTTGGTCTAAAAATAGCGACCTTTTGGTCTTACAGTCCAGTAAGCAGTGTTTGTACATCCTGAACCCTGGCATCTTAGTAAACACAGTTGCCTGCAAGATTCAATAAATGGCTTTAATTACTATTTGAAAAAAAAATGCCAAGCTGCAGAAGAAGAAATTAATAATACTTGCTATAGGTTCAGATGTTCCAAAATTGTCATTTTGTGAAACTGAAATTAAAATGTCGTACACACACACACACACACACACATGCACGCACACATACGCAAACACATACACTTTAAAGAAATTCAACCAATTTACAGTAGACTATGTACAGCTATTACACTATATTACCATGCATATTCTTGTAATTTGTGCTTTTTTTAATATCTCATCTCATGGTTCAGTCTCTGAAGCGCGTCACAGTCGTCCAGCATTTATGATGAAATAAAGTTTGGGTGTCTATACCAGACACTTGGCTTCACTGCAAATTGTAATGCATTCATGTGGATCCTATTAGTCTCTTTTTGTCCTTGTAGAGTCAGACACCCATTAATTTACTAAATCACACTGAACAGCCATGATCACAGTGCCCCACGTTTTCTTCTCACATCTATTAATTTAACATAGATGAATAAATGTGAATGTTTTCGAGCATTGATTAGCAGGCAAGTTTATATCTGACAGTTAAATTGCAGGGTAACCAAAAAAAATCTCTCCAATGCAAGGTACCCAGTAATTTAATATTCGTGTGAAATTATTATAATTTATTACAGTGTGTGGACTCTAATGATTACCGACATGAAATGGAAATTATGATTTGAAATCAAGTCCACATATTCCTCCTGTAATGTTCATCTACACAAGTGCTGATCCCCTCATCAGCACCGCCTCAGTTTTTCCACAAATAATGTCTATTTCTTTTTCTAACATGCACTTTTTTTATGTCCAGCTTCTTTGTATTAGTTTTTGGACTATTGTTATCATGTAAAAAAAAAAGTCCAATGTCACACTGAAGATATTTTAAAGCCACTATATTTTATTAGACACTGATTGATTAAGCAACATTAAGCATTAAGCAGCATCCAATTTGATAAAAACACACACAACACAGAATGAAATGAATTGTTTGTGTTTTATGATTTTATGACCTTGTCTGGCCCCTTTTTTTTTTTACGTTTACTACTTGCTTTTCCCTAATTTAATGAAAAGTAAACCCTGATTTTAGAGTGCATTGTAGTGATAGGAGGGCTCAGCACACTCCCTCTGCTGACTTTAAAGCAAAGAAGAGAGAAGTGGGGATGAAAAGTTCATAATGCTATCCAAGCATTTAATGGTCCTAGTTCTTAAAAGTGACCTTGTGGGGTAGAGAGAGGAGCAGCACAGCAGCTCCTTCCAGCTGCACACATGGCATCCATCGGGGGCACAATCACGCACAGTCCCAACACCTCGGGCTCGGACATATGTTGAGTTTTATTTCATTCTTCTGACATTAATCCTATTCACCAGCTGTTCTGCCAGCTGCCACTCTCCGGCTTAAGGGGAGATTGCAGTTTTGGGGGCTCTGAGTACTGGTTTATCTTGGCTCCTCATCTCCTCACGAAGTTTTGATTGGATTTTTTTTTCTTGCCCTCTTCATACTTCCAGGTTCCTTGAGTTGCATATACTTCCCAGCAACCTTTTTTCCCCCCCTTTTTCACATGATTATCTTTTGTTTTTTGCTCTCTTCGTGATGCAGATAAAGAGACTGAGACTGCAATTTGACTTTGAATCACAGTTTTTTTTTTTTTCTGTGCCTTCAATGAAGCACAGACCTGTGAATCTCCTCAAGTGGATGTTGAAGATATGCTGAAAAAAAAATCACAGAACATTTCTTATGATTAGGCCTAGAGTATAAACGTTGATCCCTCGAAGTTCTCCTGCTCTTTCTCTCAAGAAGGCATTTGTAAGAAATCACATCAATGAAACCTGCTTACCCCACAGTCATCTAATAGCATTTCTGTAGGATTAGCCTGGACATGGCCTCAGCCTGTACAGTTATGATTATTGACATATTGGGTCTGACATATTTCACATTTATGTGCATTGTCTGGAAGCATACTCAAGTGTTCTCAATGTCATTCCTGCTGAAGTACGACCAGGCAGTCTGCGAGCAAGGGCCACAATGAATTGATCATTGCTCACTGCTCACTTTAATAATTCAAGCCTGATTGCCACAGAGTGCCGCAGTAAAATGGATTGGGAGAGGTCACATGCTGCTCAGCTCAGGAGGTGAAGCCTCTTGGGGATGGTTAATTCATATATGCTTGATAGACACGTGTCCTATTTAGAGAGGTCAGGGTGCTGTGTGTGACTATGGCTTCTCTGAGTGGCCAGGTCAACACTGTGGGATTAACACGTTGGTCAGTGCAGATAAAGGTAAAGCATGAGGGACAAGTTTTCAGTCAAATAAACCAGCATGTTTAGATGCCTGAGGGAACAGCTAAAATATTCAGACATTAGATGCACCTTCTGTATAATGTTCACCCCCGAAAACTGCTTAATTTGTAATAGTTTTGACCTGTGGCTTTCAGTCTCAATCTTTAATAACTAATAGGGCTAATACATGTTCAATAATACAGTTGGCTGAGAGTAACCACAAAATATGAGCTCATCATAAAAGAAGAAAAATAACTTCTTAGGTATGAGTTTATTCCATGCACGTGAGTTACGATAAGCACTTAGATCCATTATCAGTGCAGGATTCAGTTTCCATAAAGTCAACTTCTCAAACTCCTGACTCCTAAGTGATCTTTGATATTTAAGGAATAACTCTTCTGATGTAAAGCCCCTTGTATGCACTGATGCTAGTTGAGGCATGATATCATCATGAGTTAAAGAAAGAAGACTAAGGAAGACTAAGAAGTAATGAAATAAGATAGGGTGAAGGAAATACTGGAGGAGTGAGGATCTGCTTTTTCTTTAACCACATCCTCAGATGAAGCCAGTCTCATCCAGGTACATATAGTATTTATAGCAACTGTTTACATGACCAAACAGGATAGTCTCTGGGTGGCTAACAGAGATGTTCACCATGTGGAAAAATGATTAGGTATCACCATGATGTGCAGGTGCTCCATAATACACTGACATGTCTCAAGAAGCTGGACCTTTTTATTTATGCATGCCAGCACTTGCAATTACATATTAAAAAGCTGATATTATTTAACTGAATCAAAAAGTCTTTTGGAAATGGTAGAGGTTATTAAAACTGTTGACAACGAGGAAAGGTAATTGCTTGAAAATGAGCGACAACGCACTGTTGTGCTCAGAATGTTTTTTCCCCCCAGCTCCCTCTTTAGCGTTTGCATTGTGCAGCATCACCCGGGTGTGTAACCTATTGCGTTCCGATTGCTCCCTTGCAATTAGTGCCCTTTTTGTCCTCACTTCAATAACGCCATGATTATGGAGACTTCAGGAGTATTTGCAGCATCCAACAGCTGTTGTCTCAGGGACTACCGGCTGAATGACAAAAACATGTTTTCTCTCTGCATTTCACTTCCCTGCCTGCCTCTTGTAATTATTATGTTTTATTTGGTGTGATGATGGGGTCTTGTTTTTAGTGTGTCTGTGATTAAGATATTCAAAGGACTCCTTGGAGTGTGTCACAGTCATTTTCTTTTTTATCAATCTCGACTTTTGATTTGTTTCCCGTGCAGTGCAGAGTGGATGGGAAATTAGACGTCAGCCTATCATTGTCTGAGTGAGATTTTGAGAGTTTTAGAAATGTATGCATAAATTAGAGAAACATACTGTATCGCATTCTAAACACCGGAGTCAAACTGAAGGGCTTTTTAAAAAAGCAATTTTAGTCATTATTTTTGCAAATGAAACACATCATTTTCACATGTGGATCTGCTGGATAAACTATATGGTGTATGCATGAACTATACTATGAATACAGTGTCATCTAGAGGATGAAAGTAATAGTCATGTGTATTATTTTGTGTTATAGACAATATGTTCGCCTAATGACGATGTGCAGTTATATCTCAAATTAAACTGATACTAAAAAAAATGTGTTTTTCCTTTTTCAGTTCTCACATTTATACATTCATTATTCATCTCTTTTTGTTTACTTTCTTTTTTTTTTTCAGAAAAAATTTTGTTAAAGACAACAAACAGCTCTTTGCACATGTGTCCACACAGAATGTATATAGACAGATTTGACCAAACATACGTGGGAGTATTTATAACAGTAAAAGTCCATCTAACTTCATACACATATTTTTACCATGTGGTTAGGCTTTAATGTTAATTTACATATATATGTTTTGTTATTTTTATTTTTATTAATGTGATTATTTTCTATTTGTCCTAATGCAGTGGATTTGAGTGTCTCAACTTTGTAAGTAAAATATTGTAACTTTATGTTTTCTCAGTATTGTTCAGAAATCCATATTCACATTTTCTGACTAATTAACATGATTAATGCTTCTGTACAAAGATTAAGCTGAAACTTGACAAAGACTTTAAATTGATCTACTCCTCTTAATTCTGTATATTCCTCATTGTAAAGGTCTCTGCATTCTGAGGAGGAAATTATTTATATGGTCAGTGTCAGTTGATCATTGATTTGGTAATTACATGTTTCCCCTCGAGGCTGGGACAACTGATATACAAGGCCAATGCTAAAGGGGAAGTCTCTTAGTCTGTTATCCATGACTTATAGCTAATTTGACTCTCCCAGATAGCCCTCTTTTCTCTGCCAATGGCTTTTCAACACAACAAACACTCAAACACAAGTATCATCTTTCTCCCGGGAGAATAGTGCACACAGAGAAGCTCAGAATGTGGTGGCAGACAGTTGAAACGTTTTCATTGCTGACAACACAGGGTAATAAAACACCCACTGCTGCATGTCGTAACAAACCATTTTTGTGCTTGCAGGCAGACACCGTCTTTTGAAACATGATGACATGTTTTGTTGCATCAACAAATTTAGCCGATTAAACCTTTTTAGGCTTTAAAAACACCGAAATGTAAAAGTGAAGATGGCCTTTCTCCCCAATCAGCGCTGTTTTTTTGTTAAATTTAATAAACACTGAACTTCACGTCTCCATAGCAATTGAGAAAGCCATTTGAAAATTAGTGCGTCATGAATTTTTAAGATCTACTTTATTACTGACCAATCCAATTCCAAAGTGACAAGGTTTGATTTGTTTGTGACTGCATTTATTTGTCTATTTGGTGTTCCACTTAGTGATTTGAGGTTTTCTACAGTTTCCAATGATCGTTTGAATTAACTGCTCTGTTTAGAGCAGCAATAAAAACATACATTAGCCAGCAACCTTCTCTTCGCTCCACAACCACAGGCATTTATAGCCAACGAGTACTCAATTTATTAAAAATAAGTGTGAACAATGTGCAATAAGATACTTTTTCTATAATGCGTATTGAAGTTGCAAGAAGTGAAAACTTCCTGAAGAAGAAAAGTGTGTTTATATTTTATGTCAGTGCTGTCAGGGCAGATTGTTGATTGTAACCTGCCTCACAACTGTGGTTTATACTGAACATGATATTCTGGCAGCACTGACTGCCAGGTGCTGAAAGCTCTGTTTATGTCACACATCAAGCGAGAAACATTCCTTTGTTCAGATTTATGAGGTTCATTAGCTTTGTTTTTAATACAGTGAAAAAGCTGTAGTCTGATCTGGCCAACTCATCTCAGCTTTAGGCGTCTCAATCCATACGCTGTTCACCCACATCAATAGGATCGTAGAGTACCTGCACAGAAAGGCTGTACACCAGAGATTACAGTGCCGATAGCAGATAAACATATTGAATTTGGCAGTATTAACTCAGTGATGACTGTTCAGTTTCTTCCCAGTGCCACTTGCAAAAACCTCAAGAAAGGGTTCAGGGCATTTTTCCAGTTTTACTGCACCAGCCCAAGAGGAGAGACAATGAGACCCAGACGGGCTTAGTAGTCCAGAAACCATTCCCCTCTCAATGGGAACACGACTTGGACACACACTCCAGTAGTTTTGTCTTGTATGTTGCTATCTGTACTAGCTACAGAGTGGAGGGGGTCTGTGCCAGGCAAGGGTCCATAGGGACCATTGGAATCGCTGGGGCTGGAGGAAGTTGGTCTGGGTCCAGTGGGGCGATCTGGGCTTGGTGACAAGCCAAGCTGTCTACTGCAGGGACGCTGGGAAAATGTAAATAAGAGCCTGATAAGGGCTATTGTTTTCATTCCATTCTCATCCCAGCTGAATGGCCTGCTCCCCAGCCACAGAGCATTTTATCTCGAGAGGGGGAGGGAAAGAAATGGATGGGGAGGGGGTGCGAGAGATTTAAGAGCCCCCACAGGAAAATAAAAATAAACTCACTGGACTCTTCTCTTGTTTAAGCTAATTCCCCAGTATGCGATGTCCTACTTTGAGAGGGAGGACAAGAGCTGCAAACTCTTCCTGATATTAAAAACTTCAGATTAATTGCACTAAATAATTATGCGTTCCCTTTCTATCAACATTTGATATTAATTTAAATCTGCAAAGTGTGTCTCTTTTATCAAACATAATCTGTTATTTTATGGTGAATACACTGTGTATCAATTTCTGACATTCTCAATGTCATAACCTGACTGTAATTATTATGTTGATACTAACCAGTGTTTCTATTGGCATCTATAATTTCTCCAGAGAAAACAGACAGACAGGCATTTTAGGAACTGAAATAGCATTCCTCCTATTAATCTAAATTCTTCTGAAAAATAGGCTGTGGAAGCACGTTTTGAAAAAGGCCAGACATCTGACTCATTTACTGTTTTCTTCGAGCACGCCTGCGCAAAAGTTGTTCTGCGTTCACCAAATCCATTTTTGGTTGCCTGTTTTGTCCGCACTGTTCGAACACTGAAAGGTGTTAGAGAGTTATTTTATAGACTAATCCAGGTCATTATTCACCTCTCCCAGGTGGAAGGCAGGGAGGACAGTGTTGCATTCCAGCTGTAGTCTCTCCTGTTGGAGGACTTGGCAGGTTGCGTCTGGCCCGGTGGAGGGGATGGAGAAGTGAGGGGGCGGCAGCTCTCCTGGGAGGGAGGTGGAAGGGAGGGGAGGACTGGAGTAGAATGGAAGCTGGCACCACATTATCTCCAACAGTTGGTGCATTCCTTAATGATCAAGTGCTAGAGGAGCATCTGTGATGAAATTGTGTGTGTGCATATGAGTGTGTGTGTGAGAGAAAGCATATGTGTGCTTATTAACATATGTTCAGTGTGTTTGTTTAATTCCCCTTCATACCACTTAAAAAAGCTTTTTTCTGTGTTTTAGGGGAGAAAATGTCAATGTGTTAGTGTGGATTATGATTCGTAGGTTGTTGTTCAGGGAGAGGAAGTGTCTCACCCCAGGGTGAGGCACATGGAAGAAGAAGAGCTAAGCTCTGCTACTCCCCTCTGCCCTTTACCCCTGTTTTAAGATCTGTGATCTTTGTGCCACGCAGGGAGTTAACACATACAAACACAAACAACACACACAGCTTTTTCTCTCTCCCTCTCCTAGGGTCAAGGGGACAAACTGTGAGTTGGGAATTGGAAAGTCAATAAAGCAGAAGTAATGTTATAATGACCCTGAGCTGAAGATGTCCTGTCGACCCCCATCACATTGGAGGAAGTGGACAATCAAACAAAATGGTCACTCTGCTTGATCTCTCTGAAAGCCATCCTTAAACAAGGCCACAACAACTCCTAACCCCCTGTTACTCCTAGTTCTTCTGAAGTCAGTATGTTTGTCAGAGAGAGCAACAGTGTGTGGTTTGTGGAAGCAGAGGGAAAGGAGACAACTCTTCTATACATTGGAAATTGCATAAATCCTTTCTGCTTTTGGTATCGAGCAGGATAATCGGCCTTTAGCCCCATTTACCTGTGTGAAGCATTGAATCAGGAACACATGACATCAATATCCAACCGAGAGAAACTTCCTCTGTGGCATAATTTTAGAACATTAACCTGTATCCTTTTGTTGCCAGGGCTACGTTTAGAAATCATCCTCTGTTAGATGTGTAGTTAAACTATTCATTAAAGTGCTTGGGGCCATTGTGGTTATAATTAGTGTGTCTCTTTTTTTTTTTGTAAAAAAATTCTCCCTTTATAGAGGCAGTTTTACAAATATTATCCTCAGGCACTATGTGAAACCGGTGGACAATTTCACAGCACAGATGTTTTATATTCATCAAATACACAGTACATTATTTTTTTAATAGCCACTAATGGATTAATTTCAGTTGAACTCCCTGAATTGTTCCGTACAGGATTTTTGTATCTTTTATTACGCTCTTAGGAGACGACGCATAGTTGATGTCTTGATTTGGTTAATACTAGAGGCATTTTGTGGAGATAGTACTTCAAGGTGGAGGGGTGGCGGCTTACTTGTGCTGCTGGTGTTTGATGGGAACAGGCTGACCCCTCAGCAGTGCCTGGATGGTGAAGGCCTGGGTCAGCCAGCCCAGTGTGTTCTTTATCAGCTAGCCCAGCGACAGCATGGCAGATTGCAACCATTCCTCCTCTGATTCATTGTCTGCTGGACAAATGTTAATTGTTTTCATCATTGGCAGCTATGTGAACGCTCGGACATACCCACCCTTACTCCTTACCTCCCCCTTAATGTGCGTCTCTGCCCTTATGCTATCCCCACAATGCCTGCTTCTCTCCTCACCCCACCCTTGGCTCATCTCTCAACTGTCAGACTGACTCTCTTTTAATGTTCGCCGTGCAATGTACTGCCATCACAAGGAAATTCTATTTCTCAGTCATGATGCACCAACTTTCTTTCATTTTCTTTAATGTGAATAGATGTAAAAACCACTAACATTCCAAGCAGATTTGATAAAAGATAAATTGTATTATTGTTGCATTCAGAATTACAACATTTTGCTTTCATAGAAGGTTTAAGATAAATGTCCTGTATGCTTTTTTTTTTTTTTACTTAAATATAAAACTTTTTCTTTTCAGAATCCTCATGCATGGAGAAGCTTCTTTCTAAAGACTGGAAGGAAAAGATGGAGAGGCTCAACACTAGTGAACTTCTGGCAGAAGTAAAAGGTAGGAATACAATGACTACATCAAACCATGCAGGTTTACCACACAAATACCACTTTAAGCCATGTTAACAAGTCCCTCATTCCTATCCGACAGGCATAATCTATGCACTGTATAATCTCAGAAACTGCCTTGTACTTGAAATAAAACAAAGGCCTTTGGCTGCTCTCCATTCATTTCTTTCCTCTCTTATCTTTTGTTGGAATGCCCTAATCTGTCCAAAGTGCTGTCTTCAAAATTCCAACCCATTTAGACCCATTCTGTGGCTCTCTGTGCCTGTCAGTGCTTTATTGTTGTTGTCCCTTCAGACAGTCCTGAGTCTAGATACTCTGCTCCTGCACATGCAGCGTGCTCATGCCGTTCTGGCAACTGTTGAACCCAAAGTGGGCTCGACGCAAACAGAGCATGGCTGAGAGGAGAGGAGAGAAATTCAGCAGAGACGGTGCGGAGATGCAGAGTCGTCTCCTCACCGAGGCTGCATGTGAGTGGAATGTCTTGACTCTGGCAGTGAACGCCCTGTGCAGCGTATCAAGTGCAGTGCAGCAAAGCACAACTCAGCACTCCCCCAAAATCTGTGTTTATGGCAGGGTGAAGGTGGGCCGAGGATGGGCAGGGCCGCTCCTTAGTCCTTAGCACTGACTGTTACTGAGAGCAGGAGTGTTTATACAGCAGAGCACAATACCAGCTGGCTGATAACACCAGGCTGTCACTGGCACTTGTGCACTATTTCAATAATTTCCCTTCATAAGACAAGTAGGATCTTATTTTTTATTTTTATTTGAGAAATGACATTGCTTAACACAGAAAGATTACAAGTCTTATGGTTCAGTCTTAGATTGGGCAGATCAGCCTTTGGTAAGAAGGTGATTTTTACAATTTCCCTAATTGTCTCATTTAATAAAACATGTGCAACATACATAAATAAAACTAGTGTTTATTTTTAATTACTGAATTACACTTTCGCCACTTGCAGAGGAAGGGAAAAATGCTGTAGAATGCTCTAATAAGTATATTCATTGGCAATAACCTTAATGAACTGAAGGATAAATCACAGCTTGGTAAACTAGATTCATTGTACCTGCCCTTGTATACTGTATGCCACTGTAGATCAAAGTGCACCGGGTGAAATGTTTAAAATGATTTAGCCTTTTGAAAGCTGGTCTGCTAAATTACAGGCAGGGCATTTCTTCTGTTTGATGAATGGGAACGGGAAGGTTACTTGGTGGTCTGTAAACAGGTAGGGAGACTGATAATAAACACTATGGCCTCTGTCTGTTGATGAGTTATGGAGACAGTCTATACACCACAGTTACCAATATAAATGCTTCTCCTATCACAGTGGCACCCTAAGATTTTTAATTAGCATGCCATTTCATATGACTGTAGATATTTCAAAGGGCTGCTTTGTGCTCCCCCTTACAAATGTCTCTCTCTCTGCGTTTGATGTCTGCCTGATGTAAATACGGGCAATTAAAAAGAAGCCCAGGGTTGGAGACGCACAAGGTCCGCCTAATTAAAACACAAACAAAGGTACCAAGTAGAAAACACCTTATGATTAAGATCTAAAGTGTTATGATGAATCAGAGGTTCCATTAATTGTTAGGTTAAAATCAGCACAAAAGGCAAACATGCCAGTAGGTTTAAATGAAATAAAGAAATATACGAGGAATAAAAGCTGACATGCTGATAAAAACTACAGTATCCGCTGGCAGGGTGGCCTTGTGTATTCTATGCTGATCGCTCTCTGATTCTTCAGCCAATTACACTGAGCACCTTTTAGGCTACCTTTTGACATTGTTCCGTCAAAACCTTGGAAGACGAGTAATTGTGTTATTCCAAGTGGTGGAATTTGGCTGGCACAAACTGGGTGAGGAAATAATTTTATCTCGTTTGTAGAAACAAATAAAAGTAAAAGAAAAAACCCCAACAATAGGTGTGACAGAATTTGACCTGAGGCTTCACCCATAAAAAGAAAAACATTCTTTTACTGCAGTGTTGTTCAAACATGCCCTGAATACTTTATCCTGTCGAGGTGTACATGCACGTACAATATACAAACAAAAGAAAAAAAAAATTGAATCAACAGCATCAGTGGGTTGCTTTTAAACCTTTGCTCACAAACATTTAGCTCTTGCAGATGACACATCTATAATTATAGCTTTTGGCATATGTGTGTTCGTCTGTTGGATGCTCTTTGACTAAAAGGTGCAAAGAGCACCTCAAAAACAAGAATGGTAATCCAGTGGAGGTCTTGTGCGTCAGTCATGTAGAATGGTGTCATTAAGGGTTAATGATTTCAAATCTCTATCTGCTAAGCCTTACAGCCTTTTCTTGTATGCTGTACAAGAAAAGGCTGTGAGGCTTAGCATCAGCAGGGGCAGGAGAGTTTGAGTAGAAGCATTAGTGGCGGATTTCTTTTCACCAGTCAATTCCAGAGGTAACTGTTTGTTTTCATACCTGAGCTTAGCTGTCAATCTGCAGGAATGATGAGGAGGGAGATGAAATCTACTGAACAAAACCACAGAGCAAGTAAGGGAGGCCGGCTGGACGGGCTCCAAACCACAGAAAGTTTCAGATAATAGGAGGAAGGAGGAGCGCGAGAGACAGCTATACAGAGAGCTTGAGAGAAATATTAGAAGCGGATACGTAGCCACATTCATAATTATATACCCAAATCCAATTTTTCTCTGCAACAAATTCAAAGCCCCTAATTTAATACGCCTCTAATCCTGATATATATGTGTGTCTATATATACACATGTATTGTGTCACAGACTGTATATATATAAATAAAGTATACAGTGTCCTGTGGAAGATAAGGTTTCTCTTTGTTGCATGCTTGCTCTGTGCAGGGTCTTTGAGCCTCATACTCAACAGAGCTGTTTAAGTTTCCCTGCTGAGTGCCAGTTTCCCGGCCCCCTGTTGGGGTGTGTGGGGGGGTGCAAAATGCTCAAGCATTTACTCAAACTGAAGGAAAATATGTAGTTACTAAATTGGAACACAAGCTGTATTCATTCTCTTGGAAAAAAAAAAAAAGAAAAAAGCTTAACATTGTACATTGGCGTTGAAATGGCAGCTTGAATTCTGAAGCGCAAAAATCGGGGCTCTTGCACTGTCACAATCAATTTGAGAATGGTGACTACATGACAGTGTTAGGGTGCACACAGACAGTCCTGTGGCAGGCAGATAAGTGGAAGCTGTTTAAGAGGAGAACACAGGGCAGGGCAGGGCGGCAGCTGAGACTGATTTGATGCTGGCCCTACCTGTGCTGGCTTTACCATCGCACTGACAGAAAGGAGTCCACTGTGTGAACACAGAGCTCATATTGTTCAGCCATCTGGGTTTGCTTCAAAACATGATTATTCACTTTAAATTTAACTTTATTCTTAATAGCTTGCATAAAGTAGCGTTGTGAAGACTTTGTAGAGGTATCTGTGGACACTGTTGCATCTTTAGGAGCTGAATTGTGTATAGCAACTGTGTCTTTTTACAACATACTGTGTACGAATATTCGTTTTATTATATTTACTGAAACACACAAAAAATATACTTACAAACAGCACAAAACAGTGTCTGTCCAGTTACTCTAGTCAAAAATGCCTCAGTTTGCATTTTCTCCACAACACTTCAGTCAACTGTTTGCCCTGTGCACTCAGGTGAAATATGAGCCACAGTAAATCATTATTCCTCAGGCCACATTTGCCAGATGAATGTATGAGAGTGTTGGACTGTGTGTTTTTCTCCTCTAATGAATTGAGGAATTTAGCTTGTGGCAATGGAGGTAAAAAAGGAAGTGCTGTTCTCAAGTGTGAGTGTGGGTGCAGGATGAGGATAGAAATTTTTCTGTTTGTATTTTGAATTATCATTCGGTGGTTTGTCACGGTTTGTTTAGCTAATGATGCCTAAAGTTGTATAATACTTTTCATGCAAACACACGCATTAATTGTGTTTTTATTTGTGGGGAGAATGTGGCGAATTTACAGATACGACAAAGATATACTGCCTTTTACAGTAGGAACACAAAATATTTAATCTGTAATGCAAAAGGACACACATATACACACAGTTGATTATTTTAGATACACGTTCTTATTTTTTTACATGTCCAGTTTCCCTGCATTTAAAACTTCTCATTTGATAGTTTGTATTTGCGTGCATTTTATTTTCTGTGATGTTTATTTGTGTTCATGTTTATCTTTGGACTCTATAAGTAGTTTGTATAAACCTTGTTTTTTTTTTTTTTATATTCGTTTGTTTTAGGTATTTTGTTTGTGTGATATGTAAAACGCTAAAATGTATAAATAAAGTTAAAGAGAAAAAAAAAATCCTCATTTGAAGCTTTGTTGTCCTGCTGCCCTTGTGAATTCACTTCTTTACTTAGGGCCACCTATGAAGTTATGCCATTAAATGTTAATGCAAACACTGTTGATCTTCATTTACATCTAATAATGACTACAACCTTGCAGGCATCTTCAAGTATAAACAGGTGTTCTACATTCACTATTCTGTTTAAAGGTCTCATCTGCTTTTGGTTCCTGTCAGTTTTATCACTGTACTTGCTTATGATATGGGCAAAATGCAGACAAAACACAATCATTGTTGATGTATTTATTCAACAAAGACAGCAGTCTGAGAGCCTTTGAGAGATCTCTTTTGCACAGTCCAAGGATTAAAGAATATTCTGCTTTAGTTATGGCTTATAAAGCTAAAACCAATATATAAATGTACCGTGAAAAGAATGAGATAACATCAAAACCCATTTTTAATTGTAAGATTTATACAAAGGACGCTTTTGCCTAGATCACTGCCTCAGAAGCTTGAAGCACTTTGTATGGGCGAGACCTTGAAAACTGTGTATGCTTTTTCTATTTTGAGGGCACAGGGGTCACACTCATCATTGCACAAGGCGACAAGAGATGAATAAAAGTGTTGGAGAAAAGCTTTGTTTTCATATAATAAGCTTTGCTATGTACCTTTTGTATATACACAACTACCACAGTGGTGAGATTCGTGGTTTATTGCAGAGTATTATAAATTCACATAATTATGTATTTAACATGTATTGTAGAGTTTCTTTTGCTTTTTTTTTTCTACTTCTGCTTCAGTGTGAGTTTCAAGATCACCAGCATCTCCCTCCGAGTAACATTTCAAGTCTCTATCTTGGCTTAGATGAAGTGTCTTGTCCAGTGTCATAGATAGACAGTGAAGTGCTGGAGCTTTTACATTACCATAATTATAGTGAAGAGTGAAGCTTCCTCCATCATCAAAATATTAGCCTCGACCAGCATTCAACATGAACAGCAGAACCACAGAAAATGAAGTGTGCTTTTATTAATAACCTTTCCATGTGCCAGTCAGATAAAAAAAAAAGGGTCTAGAGTCGTTTAAATAATTTTAATTCAGTATAAGTGTCTAAAATTGCATTACCTGCGCAAATACATCTGTAAATTCACATATGGATGTACATGCATCCTGAAGAAGCTATCAGGATGTATATAATGTAAATGGGCTTCAAAAGTTTTAAGTACATTGAATCGAAGTAAGATTAAAAATATGACGGAAATCAACTTTTGAAGGCTAACTCGGTGGGGTCCTCAGTATAAAGTAGCCTATATGATCATATTGTATTTGAAGGGGCAGGGATTAAGAGTCACCGGTGCCAGTGGATGACATGTGCTTGTGAGTCCCTGCTCATGCTTGCTGTTGGTGTTTTATTGGCAAGATTAACAGCTTTTATATCATGGCAGAGGCAGCAAGCCAGGTAAAACAGCTGTTGCTCATATTGTCCTGGTTGTAGGACATGGAGACACGTTAACACTATATTACTGGAAACACATATGGCTTTGTAGCAGTGCAGAACGAGCGCCTGTAGCAAGTGGATACCATAAAACTAGCTCATGTTATTGTAGCGTGATTTCTGGCCAGTCCATCCACAGGGTGACTATACAGACCCAAAATGAGATATTTCACTCAGATCTGACAAAAGGGAATTTAGTATAAAGATCGACTTGTATTACATGTTTTTGCTCCAAAAAAAAAAAGAAAAAAGTAAAAAAAATAAAAATGTGGTTTTGAAGAAAGGTCTTTGGGTTGAAAAATTTAGACGCTAACGAAGGTACCAATAGATGCCATTAGCTGCTATTCAGTGGGTTCTTTGTGTTTTTCTGAGAAAGAATGGACACGGGGTCAGATGACTGCAGAGTTCACACGTGTGCATTTACTCAGAAGCATGTACCTTTTATCGATTGAAGCAGCATGCAACACACATCTGTGCACACTCATGTCTATGTGCACACACTTTCAGGAGGGAGTAGAGAGAGAGCTTCAGCACGCAAGGCATTCAAGCTATGTGCGGACTGTGTATGGATACAGCTTGGTACAATCGTAGCATTTAGACAAGTCTTAATTTACTTAGGATGGGCTTGAAGCATATGGAAGTATCCACAAAAGCTGACTGATAGAGAGACAAAGAAATTCCAGTCTTCTGGCGCTAAAAAACTCAATTCAGATCTGGTCATAATGGCTCAGCTGTCCTAACCAAAGGACGGAAGAGAATAGGGTGCCTTGTGATTTTCCCCCTTTTTACCCTCACCCTCCCTCGCTTTTCTTCTTTTTTTGTGCCTGAATCTTTTATCTGTGTTATTCACTCGGGACTCTTCAAAGTAACAAGCCTCCTTCTTTTTCCCCGGTACTGGACTTGGAACCCAAATTAGAGACTGCTTGATTAGAGCAGAGAGGAGGGAGCCAAGAGAGAGGGAGATGTGGGTATTGGACAGAACAAATCGCACCCCTACAAAGTGCCTTTTATCCAGAGACCCCAAGGCTCAAATACCCCCATCCCTCCCCAAGCAACCATGGCTCTGCTTGTTTTCCTCTTATCATTTATTTAGTCACCCGTTGATGTTTTCTGCCCTACTTTGTGACGTTTAAAAGAGGCAGGAATCTCAAAAGGTGAATGCTGAATGGACTGAAAATGATCAACGCAGCTTCACTGTCTCCTCGTCTTATATGTCAATCTCTGAAGTTAATACAGTGGCCAAAGGAGGAGGAAGAAAGGGGGGGTGGACAAAATAGAAAAAAAAAAAAAATGCAGAAAAGTGCCATCGCAGCCAGACCTCTCACTCTTGGGATCCTTTTCCTGTGTTAGACTGGTATTGTCACACTGAGCCTCAGTTGTCTAACATGAGAATGTCACAACATGTTAGGTCTGGGCTGGCTGCTGGGGTTTATGTAGCGCCAAGGCATCTCTGGGCTGTCTGTCTGCCATCGGAAGCGCAATGTGAGGAGACACGTTAACGGGCAGACCCCAGCCCCACCGCTGTTAAAAGCCATGCAATATGCAGGAAACGGCCTCTTTTGTCAGCAGGCTGGTCAGACACAGACCACGACTCTCCTCTTCTGCACCACCCAATAAAAGTTTTATCTGCATTTTAAAGCTGATCCATAATTTAGAGCAGGAAGAAAGAGATTTTTACACTAACCAACAAAAAACACGTGTCTGATTTTGTTCTAAGCAATGTCCAGTCTCTAAGGTGCATTCTTCCACTGTGTAAAGTGACTGTATATTTCAATGTTTTGCTTGATTATAGCTAATTATCGGAGTATATGGTGATTTCTTTCTGATATTCCGTCATTTATTGTGACAAAAAGTGACAAAACAAAAAGGTCTAAGTTGCAGCGCGGTGGGCAGCCGGGACTTCCCACAGTTTAGCTTAACATCAAGACAATGGACCCTCTGTTAGCATTCTCTTGGTGTCCGGGCAGGACTGTGGTCTCCACACTCAAAGTGGCCCTTCAATAGACCATTAATTCCAGCCTTCATTTACACATGCATATTCATCCGTACAAAACACAAAATGCACCTTATTCACCACACAATCCATTTCATTTTCGCAATTATGATTTTTTCCTGTAGTTCCAACACTGACCTAGAGAGGAATCACCAGAAATGTGTAATTAGGCAGGCTGAGTGAGTGTCATTGAGTCCAGATGTTTACTTGCCTAGTCAAGGACGTCAGCTTTGGTGCAGATGGCCCTGATCTTCACCTGGATGATGATTTTGCTTCTTTTCCTTTCTCTTCTTTTATTTTGCCCTTTCTCCAATGCATTCATTTGGCCTCTCTTTTTTCCACTTCCTATCTCCTTCCTACTACAGTATTGATGGCAATGATTTATTGTGACAGTGACTGATCTTGCTGGTGACCCGTAAATGGCAGCTCCTTCATGGACACAACCAAAGGTTAATAAAATTGGTGCTGATTGTATCAATTTTACAGATAAGCCATTCACAACAAGTGTAGTTGGGTGAATAAGAAGTCAATTCAGGCCTTGGAAACTGCACACAGGCCCAATGAATAGCTGCTTTTAGGTGCTTTTTTTTCGTTAGGAGGATAAATGGAGAATTGCAGCTCTCTTCCATTGCAGCAGGCAGCGGAGGCAGAGAGAGGCAAACTGAGGTTCAGACAAGCCTGCCAGTAAATTGCCCTGAATGGGTTCTGGAGGTTGACAGGCCCTATTAAGACAAACGGCTTTCCTCATCAGAGAGATAAAATAAATCAGGTGTTTAGTCAAATTAAAATAGTTTGAGTGGAGAGGGCCCCTGGGAGCTCTCTGAGAAACTCAAGACAGATGTGGCCAGAGACGAGAGGAAGACACCCAGGAAAGAATTCAGCTCCTGCTGGCCCCGGGCCAGATTTTACTGTACTGTTATCTGGACCACTATGCTTTTATCCTTTTCTCTCTCTTCCTCTCTGTGAGCGTCTCCTGTTTTCCTTTTTTGTGTGTTCTCCCAGATCAGCTTGTCACACAGAAGTGCAGTGGGAGGAGAGTGAGTTACTGTCTAGCCTCTCACTGGCAATTATGTTGGCTGTGTAAGTCAATGGTAGGATCACTTAGCATTGATTAGGCAGAGGGAGAGAGCAGTGCAGCAGAGTCGCTCTCGATCACACACAGTGTGGACATGTGACCGTGGAGGCTAAACCTACTGGTCTGCAGATAGCCGACTTTATTACTGCTTTTTCTGAAGGTATGCATACAGGGACAACACACATATTAATGAAACAAAACTTCAGAGCCACTGTGATGCAAGTTTTTTGGCTGTGGTTCTTGGATACATGTAGTGTGTCGAGGTACTGGTGGTTTTTGACAGCTTTACAATCCTTTTTAACATCTGCAAGGAGTTTCTCCTCTAATGTGTTACAAGTACACTCGCGTGTTGAAAAGTTGTATCATTCGTAGGTCTGCGCAAACACAGTGATTCTTAACACTTTCTTTATGTTCACTCCTGGCACTTTTCTATAAGCTGCCACCTCAGTTTGACAGCTCCCTGCAGCTCTTTGTCTATGTGCTGGAAACAATTCCTTCCCTTTCTACAGAAATAGACAACTCCAGGCTGTGTGACCTTAACATTTCAAGTGAATTCGCTGCAGTCGGTAGCTGCCATGTGGTTTTCTTTGTACTATACATTGCATGTAATACAATAGCGCAATATCATGATTGGTGTGTGTAACATGGTCACTTACTATATTTAATGTCATACAATGGCCAGGGTATTGTGCACACTTTGTTCTCCCTACATCGTGGCAATTTCCTTATGGCAACTTTGAAACTGCACTTGATTGATTGAATAATCTATTTCGGTCTTAAAATTAAAAAAATAAAAAACAGAATACATAAAGAAACTCATAACTGAGGACATATGAGGTATCTAAATAATCTCACCTAAGCTGAAACCAAAGACTCAAAGCTTATTACATCTTTTCACTGACTTAATTTTTAGAAGCTTCACTGATAAAATGTCTTACACTTGTTGTCACCTTCCTTTGAAACAAAATCGTAAATTTATGACTTATTCTACCCATTTTTACCTCATCCTCAGGATCGTTCCTTGAACTCACTCCTTGTATTGAAATCTGTTTTTTTTTTTACATCTCTCTCTAGTTGACAGGTATTAGTTTCACTTTTTATTTTGATATTTGAAACACTGACCTGTAAAAGAAAATGTTATAAACTCACTATTTTGTAACTGAAATCACAAAAATGTAATGTCTGTGGTTTTATCAAAAGGAAATAATTTGATTCTTTAAGACCAAGAGTTATAATTCTAATGCCAATATTTATTATCTGAAAATTAGATGTGTAATGGTTTTATGTCTTTTCCAAGACTTAAAAGCATATGGAACTATAGGTTAATAATGTAAACCATACAAAGTGTGTCGATTTAACAGATCATGAGTCTTGTATAATATTGAAATAACATTAAAACTTTTTCATAGAATATAAAATTAATAGAATATTAATATATAATATTTAATACAATTAATGTGCACTTTACAGTATAATTGATAATCAAGTCTAACACCCAGAAATATAATTTCATACTCTAATTCTGTATCATTCACTCTTATTTTGGTCATTGTATTTCTGTGATAGTTTCCACAAATTATAAGCACATTGAGTTTTACTTATATTTACAGAAAATTATTCTAATGAACTGTTTCAATTATTTTTATTTCGCTTTCAATTACCCTCAAGACTATTTAAATTCCATCAACAACACAAAAAAGCACCTGAGCAAATAAAATACCCCCCACATTTTTTTTTGATCTTTTCACAATACGATATAAATAGCTTTGGACCAAGGACAGAGCTCTGTGGAACATCGCAGTTTACCCTCAATACTAAGACTGAGCTACTCCTCTGATGTCATATTTATCCACTCAGTCAATAGAAACTATCCATTTTAGAGCTTAACTCTTGAGTCTTTTAACACACATTTTTCTAGTACCTGGTCTATAATTTGAAAATGAATGTTTAATGCCATTTTTAAATAAAGAAATCACAATTTTCATCAGAAACATGTGTCACAGGTTTCACCAAGCAATCAATTATTTCTTTCTTTCAATAAAAACATGTCAATTGCATTGTAATTTGTGTACCCTTTATTTAGAGATTGTGTAACTACATCACTACATCTGTGACCCGATTCATTTGCGTCAGTGAGAAACATGAACTTATTATTGTTCATCTCCCATATTTGTCGCACCGTCTGATTCCAGTGATATCTTTTTTCTAAATTTGGTCCTACACCTAACGAACCAATCACTGAATTCAATGCAATCTCCTTCTTGAGAGTTATCAAGCCAATCATTGTTTGGAAAGAGAAGAAGTGCACCTTATTCTTTTTTTTCCTCTGGTATGCATAACACATACCTGTACGTACTGTATGTTGCTGAGTTGTGTTTATGCCTTCCACTTCTTAACGTCTCCCTCTTCCCCCTCACAGGTACTCCAGAGAGCCTGGCTGAAAAGGAACACCAGCTCTCCACAATGATCACCCAGCTGATCAGCCTGCGAGAGCAGCTTCTGGCTGCGCACGATGAACAGAAGAAGCTCGCCGCCTCACAGATGGAGAAACAGAGGCAGCAAATGGAGTTGGCTCGTCAGCAGCAGGAACAGGTAACCTTTTTTTTTTCCCTTTTATAATCCCTGCACGTATCCCACCCATTTTCCCTCCTTCTCCATTATTTAAAACATTCACCCCACTTCCTCTTGTTTACTCTATTCCCCATATCCTCTTTATAATAAAACCTATTAAATACATTTGTGGAAATTTATCATGTAGCCCTATTTTAGATTAAATTTCATGCCTGAAATATGCCAATAAAACGGTACTCCTCACAAGGAATTTGAAATAATATTAGATTTAAGAGATCTTCAATATAACCTCAGATATTTCAGTCATGCTCTCTCGCCCACATTTATGCTGTGTGGTTGGAAAAATGTTATTATGACTTGTACTAACAAATGCAAGGGAATGTGTGAATTAAACGTTATATTAAACATGGAAGTCCTCTATATCTTATAAATTGACTCCTATTAGAACAAGCCTGGCATTAGATTTGCAGCACAAATCAGGCCAATGAGCCATATTGTACAAATCAGCAAATTAGCAGAGGCCATGAAGTGTGTTAATGTCTGGGAAGAAATAAGGACACAAACTATCCACACGGGCGACACTTTTATTATCACCAGCCACCCTAATGGCTATGAGTCAATTATCAGCAAGGAGTTCACTCAGAGTTTTCTCAGCACACTCTCACACCTTCCTGTGCTAAATGAAGAGACAGACCATATACCTTGGAGTGATGCATTTGGTCATAGTACACTAATAATACATTAACAGTATTGATTTCTTTTTCAATCAATGATGTTCATTTGCAAACTACTCTCAACTCTGCGTGCTTTGTAGACATTGCGGCATAAATGAACAGTGATATAAGATGTTTCATTATTTGAGCCGATTTTATAATGTCAGAATATTAATAAAAATGAAAGAGACAGAGGGAAGAGAGAGAGAGAGAGAGAGAGAGAGAGCCCGCTGAGAGCTAGAATGTCATCAAGCCATCAAGATACAACACAGTAATTAACTGTTGACACTCGTGAGGAAGCCAGCACAAATTAATCTTGACACATTTGCAGACGACTGATATCTTACAGTGAACACTTTGTAATTATATTTAAAAATGAAAATTAAATGACACTTAAAACTAGGTTGTCACGCTCAATGAAGTGGGCATGTAGAAGAGGGAGAGTGCAGAGATGAGAAGGATTGCGACGTGGCTGCTCGTCATTCAGGGCGGCAGAGACCTCGGTCACACACATCCTGCCTACACTTCATCATAGAGCATCTTCGTCTGGCCTGTAAATCATTTATTCTCCGCTGTCATTATTTTTGAGAGTTCAGCTAAGTACAGTGCATTCCGTTATTATTTAGATAACTGATTTTTTTTTTTTTTCAGCTCTACTTTGCAGAAACACGGTGTTCATTTATAAAAGACAAATGCAGTACACTCCGTTACTAATATGGAAGTTTTCTTTTTTCCTGTATATTCCATTGCAGCTGCCTCGGATACCTTTAATATTAACAAAACACACATCTAGCATAAATTTTGTCACTATTTCATTTCTCATTTATCCTTTTTTTTTTTTTTAAATCCAGATTGCGAGACAACAGCAGCAACTTCTGCAGCAGCAGCACAAAATAAACCTCCTCCAGCAGCAGATCCAGGTCAGTAAATGTGTTTCTGTTGGCCCTTTAACACTCAGCAGCTTACACTTCTCACTTTTTGCAGTACTGATTACTACAACATTTCTCCCTCTTCAGTGCAATTAGCGCACCACCGCTGTCACTATGAGCCAAAATGTCTGCATTTAATGAAAAAGATCAATAAAATTAGACATTAAAGTAAATATCATTGCCAACCTCTGTTTAAGACTCATCCTCTGATCTTTTTCTTCTTTAAATTTCTTGTCTTTAATTTTTTTTGTCACACTACCATTCATCACTCTCATCAAATGTTAATTGCCTGTTGGTAATCGGGAGGGCTTTAAAATATGGAGGAGAATAATTAGCACATCTTAATGAACAAAAAAAGGGGGAAAAGTAACAACAGCTAATGAGTCCTGTTGATGGAGAAGAGCTTGGAGGTGGGGGACATGAAAGACGCTGGTAAATGCCTCTGAAACACATCGGTCCCAGAAGGCCAACGTGGCATGCTTTACACCACACAGAAACTTGCTGCATTATATCATGCGGCATTGTTTTTCCCCTCCTAGTTTTTATTAGTTTCTCATATTCAAGTGTTCCAGTTTTTATATGCATTCATTTCAAGGCTTTTTTAAAATTTTGTTTTACATTTGTTTGTTTCAGTATGTTTGTGTGTGTGTGTGTTTTATGTTGTACAGTCAGATAGACAGACCACCCAGGCAGCACATAGCTGGACATGGCCAGACTGTACAGGGTAATCTAGGATTGGTCACTAACCATGGTCAAGGCTAGAAGTCTGGATGCCTGAGTGAAGCTAACGTTATCCTGCTGGCTTTGGTCGGTGTCAGGCACATCCTTCCCCATGCACCTCCTCTCCTTGTTGCTCTTGCTGACAACTCCCTTCTCTTTCAACATTCACTTCCAACAAATTGTTCCTAAAGAAACAAAGCCCCAAAGAGGTTTTTTTAAAAGAGGATTTTTTTATTTATAAATTTTTTTTTACTTTATTTTTGATTAAGTAGTAATAATCACAGCTGATATTGCCTGTCTTCCCTGTTAAAAGCAGGTATTATATCAGACACATATATTAATGGACACATTATAACATTAGGTTATATAGGTATTGTTCTTCTACACAACTTGTAACTTGTAAAACACCAAAATGCTCTTTTCAAGGTCTTTTTGCAACAGAAAGGCTTTGCTCTCAACATGTTCTTAAGAAGCCACTAGTCTGCATAGTGAGCAGTGTATTGCCTAAATGATGCTATATTATTCTCCCCTATTTAGAGGCATGGGGCATGATACTCTGTCTAGAAAACACTCTCAAATTAAGTACCATGCACAGTGCTAAGGGGCTAGTATCATGGAGGGCCCTTTACTCATGCCCATTGAGCATGAGGGCATAGCCCTAATGCATCTCACTTATAGAGGGCCTTGCTTTCATCACAAAGTTAAAGGCAAATGATACCTGAAAATTCCTCTTGATGCATAATTTTGCAAGAGGGTGGGAGTCAAGAGTGTATGGGAATGCACTTTTAAATATCCATTTCAAACACTTGAACAGAGATACAAGTAAACTCTTTTCTTGTACATCCCAAGCAGCCCGTTTTTCCCATGACCAAATGTACCACAGATAACACCACATCCACAATTAAACAAAGGAGTCCCGTGTCCAGACCATCTGTTCCACTGCCCATCAGCCTCTGTGCACCGCACAGTTCACTACAGCGACAAACAGCGATTTCACTCATGTTTAGTGTGCGCGTTATTGTTTATTCAACAAAAAGTCCTTAAATGTGGATGGTCCTAACCTAGAGTAGTTCCTCATTATGTCCACTGATGACCACTTTTGTCAAGTTGGAGAGGAGATAAAACAGGCAGGGCCAAGTTAGTGAGGCATTTTTGTCACTCATTACTGCTGCCTTTTAAAACTGTCCTGGCCATTTTACCAGCCTTGACTTCATTAGCTCTGTAAATAAGCTTCCAGTCTGTATGTCACATGCATAAGGCGAAGTACAAAGCGGTTTTGGAGGATTGAGTTACTTTACTAATAGCATGGAGAGCACTAACCTTTATTGGAGATCCTACTGGCCATCAAAGCCCTTCTGTTTTGGCTCCAGGGAGAAAACCAACAGAAACCATTGATATGAGACTTCATGCTAAGGTCTTGTATTGATGATGTACCTGCGCACATCAGTGGACATTGTAAACTGTCCAAACCGTAAAACCATGGGGACCGTAACTGGAGACTGTTGTTGGCTGTATATAGTGTGCTTTCAAGGTGTTTTTTTGCATGTGTATTGAATCTGTCAGAGCTTCAGAACAAGGCAACATGCAGTTTAATCAAGTTTCCCCTTTGAATAGCCATCTATCTTTTTTATCCTTTTTCATCATTCTTACAAGAGAAGGAGTGAGATTTAGTCTTTGTCCTTTGGGATTACAATGTCACTTGTTTTAAGATAGCAGATGTTTTGATTGCAGTGTTAGGGGCTTATCAAAAGTTAAAACCCAAGGCTTTGTGCGTTTTCCCCCTCAGCTTGTTTGTATTTCTTTAGTCCATCCTCATCATTGAAATCGTCTTGGCACTAATTCAATCCAAGAGATTAACTGGGAGTTGATTTAGTGGGAAATTTGACACACCACTCAGGATTTTAGAAGATGTAACAATTGAACATATATATTAGCACAGACCAGGTTTTCTCCAGAAGTTACTTATCTCTATCAGCTTGTGTTTGGCCACTGGGATAAAAAGAGAATTAATGAATACTCTGCTTTTGTAAATTTGTCTCACTTGCTGTTGCCTCTAATCGTTGAGTAGCTGAACAACCTCATGTTGATGGTCGAATCATTTTTGGCTGGTTTGTTCTATCATATGCTTTTGTTTATATAGTATCATAGTATAAATGACTCATGTTACAGAGAGATAACCACAACTAGCTGAATACTTGAGTCAAACATAAAATAAAAATGTATTCCTGAATTAAAGGGGGAAAAAAGGTGTATTTATTAACTACTCCTGACAAGGCAGTTGTGAACGGATGGCTCAGCTGGGTTCGCATGGCCTTTAAATGTGATGAAAATCAAGTGAAATTGAAGGAACAGTGTTCTGTCCATAGCCATGCCTCACCTCACGTGGTAATGACCCTAGTTCATGCATTCCTCAAAGATGGGTCTTTAGATATGAGACTTGGTTTGACTTTCACACGCAGATCCTCGTGCACATGCACAGAGGCGATGGTGTACAGTACACAGACACACTGGGACACGACGCACCGATACACACATCAAGAGAATAAATATTGGCTGAAAGGTCAGGGTGAACTTTATCTTCACAAACAGGCAGTAGAAAGCAGAGGTTACCTAGATGAAACAGAGGGACACTTTTAATCTAAAACATTTCATTTGAATGTCTGTTTTTTATTGCACAATTATAACAACATCATGACATTGTTACTCATCATTAGCTCCGGCATTGATGTGCCATCTCCAAGTACTCTGAGATCCAAGTTCTGATAACAACTTTCTATGGAGGACACTTTTGACCACTGTTTTTTTGTTCACACTTGTTTTTGAAACCCTGTTTTTCAGATGATCTTTTCATCACGTTGATCTTCTGCCATTTCTTTCCCTTTGACCTGCCTTTCTGTCTCCACATTCCCTGGCTTTAAGCTGCGTCCTCACTATATGTACTGTGAACACATTATCTGTGCCTCCACATCCTACCTTTAACCTTATGTCTGCAAATACAGAGGCGCACACAAACGCTGGGCTCATGTGTGATTATGAGAAGCCAGAGATGAAAAGAGAAATGGCCAGTATATTGTTGTCCACTGTGTACTTCAAAGTCTTAAAAGCTTCCTCACATGTGTCTTTAATGGTGTAAACAGTGGGGGACATGCAAATGTTTAATGGCTAGATGGTACAGGTTCCAAGATTAAAATGTAATTAGGCTACATCAACATTAAGGTGGGTGCCATTTAGATACATAGATTACTTAGACTGTAAATCATCTATTTTTAGATATAGCAGATAACAAACAAATCAGTGAGAATACATATAACTCATTTGACATGTACACCAGTCTGAGAGATAATGATGGTATTCTCAAACTGAACCATCACTTAGAAATATGATTATTTGCCACAATATAGATTTCAGTGTAAAACTTTATCAGAAATGTCTTAACTAAGCAGCACGTCATTAGTTAAAATGGACTGTATACAGCCCCCATTGGGGGTAAATGTGGATAAAATGTTCTAGCCCGTTGCTGAATAACATTATATAAATAGAATAACATTCTATTTTTGGAAAAGGGAAAAATTCTAGACAGTAGTGTGTTTTGGCCAGCTAAACATGGCTTTCCAATTTCCTTTCCCTGTTATAAAGAAACCAGCAAATTCACAGGGGATGATGCTGTAAAAGTGTCTTCTGCTTTCAGCAGCTGTGCCTACCCACTTCAACATTTAGGTTTTGTGTGAAAAAATGTGATTCGTGTTTTTCAGCAGTGGTATTATTTTATTTAGTTGCACCAAGACAAACATCCTGAATTTTGTATGTTATATATGTATTGTTCCCTTAACAACGTTGTCTCCCATTGGACATACAGCTTAAGATGGAACTTTTATAGCAACTGAAGCTTTGTGTCTTTATGTGCACAGGATTGATCGAGTCATGCGAGGCATCTCTGAGCAGCAGCCAGAGTGATACAGCAAAAAACAGATAAAATCCAGCCGGGGCTGTCGCTGAGCATGCAAAGACATTTTGCATTTTTGTTTAAATGCCATTTGAGTGTGATTCAGCAGTACGATTAGGATGCTTGGGGTCATGATCCTGTTGGAACATAAATCACCAAACTGGTTCTAAGGCATTGTAAAGCTGTTTTCCCACAACTTGCCTTTCACTGTTCTTTCACTGTTCCCACACAGCCTAATAGTGGTACATCAGGCTCAGCAGCAGGGGCTGTGTTATCATTTCTAAATCTGCTATGTGTGATAAATTGGCTGTAGTGATACGCATTCATAAAAATTGCTTTTATTATTATTAAATAGAATATGCATGTTTTTCAAAGGCGAATTTAAATACACTGCTTCTGTGTGGTTAACAATTTAGTGAAGCAAAGGCTCCAACACTGCAGCATTATGGTAAATATTGTAAATCAGACAGATGAGTTTAAATAAACACAGGGCTGTATGGTAATTGCACAAAGATAATAGCGCTAATTTGTGTATTCTCAGATGCTTTTGTTGTTTTCCCGGCACAAATGATTTTCTCAGTGTGAGACTCTTATTAATCTGCTGGCAAAGAGAAAAAAACCCCCACAAAAATAGACATTGTTAAAGAGAATGTGTAAGTCCCCTAATTAGCACAGCTAGATTGGAACCGTTAGCATGATAATAAGAGAATAATAGAGCAGGGAAATGATAATGCGAGTGTGTGTGCTTAAGTGTGGAAGTGTGTGCTGCTGTGTGCGCTCGCGTGTCTGTGCCTGTATGGATGATGTGCTGCCAGTGCTTTCCCTTGTGTTGAAGAGCTCCGTGTTAGCCTGCTAGTAGGATTATGTGGGGGGCATTAACAGCCTAGTCAGACGGGTTTGGCTCCCACCCAGGGAGGCTCAGTCCAGCATGTTCATCCTCCATTTAAGGAGACTGTTAGCTGATGAAGATGTGCACATGCAAGACCCAAGATAAAAGAAAGCAGTGACCTGACTCATTAGCCCCTGTGATTTAATATATTGACACTTGGATACAAATAATTCCATTTAGTGGACTCTATTGGTGGGGAGGGAGGGATCAATTTAATTAGTTATGAAATGTGACCACTTGTCAGGAAGCAGAAGAAATGCTGACGTTAAATAAAGTCATGCAATTTAAACAATAAAGCCATCGCCGCCCTGTTAAAACTTAATGTTGCACAAAAGGTGTAATAGATAAAACCTCAGCAGTGGCAGTGATGGTCTGCAAATGGAGCTAAGTGAATGAACATTTACTATGGTAATGTTACTTGTCTGAAAAACAAATCCTTGCTGTAGACAGTAGATATTAAATGGTCCAGGGCTGTTGGTTTTGTTAGATACTGCCTTCAGGGCAAATTAAAGAAGGCCTTGTGTCCATTTGTCTGGATAAAACACCCTTTACATAAATGTGAAGCTTTTATATTGATCTGCACTATAATGAATAATATTAGTAGATTAAGCATCAAAGCATAAACAGATTCATTTACCTTTATCAAATTTTAACAAAAATTACAGTCTTAAAATTGATTACAAGTCATAATACATGTGCTGTCGTTGCCACTGGGGTAAGAACATCCGTATGTATGTAAACCTGGATCCATTATTGCTGTAAATTGCACAATAAAACCCGGCTTTTGTTTAATTGCTCTTTGTATTGAGACACCTCAGCAGTTTAAGCAGTGATAATTAAGAGGCTTCATCTGAGAGGTGCTACTTGAACGGCTGTAATGTGTGATATCACACCTGAGGGTCTACTTAAAATTAGTCACCTGGGGGGTTTGTAAAGCAGCCCGGGGATAGGATAATTTATGGCATGAACTTTCATCCGTCTCTCAGTTGTCACATGTGAAGAACAGATCAACACAAGGCAGACGGTGACTGCACCGTCACACAGAGCAGGAGAAAAACACACCTTTTAAATTAATCAAGTGATAAATAATCATAATATGAACATTTATATTTGTACAAATAACCTGTCTAAAATACTATTAATAGTCTGTCTCAATATCACAATAAATCACCAGTTGCAGACTTCACGTAGCTCCACAAACCTCCACCTACACTTAACATACATTGTATCCCAACGCTCCAAAGGAAAATATCAGCTGAAGGAAAACACATCCTCCAGTGTGATGTTGGTTTAGTTTCCTCTCCCCTTCTCTGCGTGGACTGTGTTTTCTCTACTAATGTTGTGCAAACTGTTTTGTCTTTGCGTTGGCTTTGCAGTAGCCATCGTCCTCAGCAGTATGCACACTAGCAGGGAGAAAGAGCTGCATTAATAGGATCTACTGTGTACGGGCAGCCGGCAGGGAGAAAGGGGCGCGTGTTTTCTTAGGGCTGGGGTGGCAAAGCAAAGCATTCAGCCCATGTCCGACGCAAAAAAAGGAGCTTTCTGTTTTTGGGACCAAGGAGAGTCCAAGCATTCCCCAACGGAACACAATGAATGAGCTATTTTGTTGAGGCAGTTTTTTTTTTTTTTTTTTACACAAACAAAATTGTAGATTTTTTGTTTGTTGATTCTTTCCATCACAGAAACCCTTTCGCTAGTCTTCATCTCAATTAATTCCAACCATCTTTTTTTTTTTTTTTTTTTTTTTTTTAATTAAAACAATTCGAATCATTTTACCGCCCTTGTTTCATCTCCTGCAAACTGCTTTATTTTTCTAGGTGGGTCCATGATATCTGAGCATGTTTGAAAGCCTAAACACACTCGAGTCTGTAATAAAGTTGCCCCTCCTAACAGTCTTGCTCTTTGCTGAACAACAGAATGGGCTCCGTTGTTTTCTGTGGGCCCCAGCAGCTGGGAGGTAATGGCGAGGACAGAGGCTCCATCTATAGTTGGAGGACAGGACAGAGGGGCAACCCAGCCCAACAGTGTCCACAATACCATCACACAAATTAGGGGTGGTCTTCTCTTTCACATTCACTACATTGGATTCCCTTTGAAACTGGAAATAAGAGTCTGCACTAAAATAACCCATAAAAGTCAAATTAAATTACATTTTTTTTTTTTTTAGTGAATGTGTTTTTACAATTAAAAAAAAAACAGCTGACATTGGACGGACAAACAGCGTTTCCCTGCAAAGTGTTGAAGCTGCTCTATTTCAGACCTTTACAACCATATTATTTCATAAGCCTCACACACTTAAATCCCTCTATTTCCCACTCCCCCCTACCCTGTTGACATCACTCTAGCTCGCTATCTGACCAGCCCGTGTCCAATGTTCTTTAGAATCTCACTCGGCCCCCTGCGATGAGGGTCCGAGGCATTTCACTTATTCCTATTTCCATACAGCAAAGGATGTATACGCAGGATAATGATGCCAGCCCCAAACCCACTTGTGGGTTTGTTTATGTCTGTTCTCTCCTTTCCCGTCATTACACATGCTGTTTGAGGGAGCCCCAGTGGATTCGACCAGTTTACTGCGAACCTTAATTTTATGGCTAGACCTTGAGAGAATACTTCCATGTTTGCCCCCACCCCATCCAAAAAAACCCACTCATATTCTTTATATTATTAAAATAGTCTCTATTCAATAGCGCACAGTTTCTGACAGATAT
>JAPTYQ010000018.1:35837080-35851878 GCA_029814465.1 Ostorhinchus cyanosoma
TTTTCCCTGTAGCTTAAAAACAGTCTTTTTGAACTTAGACAAATGAAAAGAAAAACACACATTGAGGCCTGATATTGATATTTGCTTTTCATACAAATTAAACTGCTACTTGTTTTTACAGATAAATTTAATTAAAAATGAAGTACAACTTATTCTCAGCACAGAATTTCAATTAATATAAAATACACTCTGCGTCTTTATGTTAAATGAATTTTCTGTCACGTCCACTTGCTTGTATTTTATAAAAGAAGTTTGACTTTTTTCAGCCTTTTTTTTCCCATTCTCACATGTGAAGCTTTTACTGTCTTTCCTTCAACGTTTAATCTCGATGCTACATAAAATTAGAGCAGCGTGCAGAAATCCCGTAAATACCAGGGAGTGAATTTAAGCAAACACTCGCCTGCAGTTTTATCCAGAATTCCAAGGAAGTCAGGAGTGATGAGCTGGAGTGGAGGGATTTGGAGCGGGGTGTGTTAGGCGGGTCAGGGGGTTGGACTAGCCTGCTTTCAAGCTCCCTTCGACTTAATATAGACATATTGGAATGGCTCTTTTCCAAGGAGGCTTGTTTTACTGTGTAAGGAATTAGTGGAACAAGAAGTCATCTATTGGTTATTCCCTCTGGATGGTCTGACCTCACTCAAGTGTCTGGGTTTGCTGCGCTTTATCCTGAACAGCACTTTGTATAATACACACAGCCATAACTGATGTGCAGCGTCACACTGAAACCTGAGTCCATGCTACAGCTCGACAATTTAAAGAAAATATTATGGGACTCTGTTTCTCCAGGTAGTGCTTGCACACCTTCAAACAGAATTATATTGATCTTGGGCTTTAGATGTCAGTCTTCGGCTTTTGTCGTAAGGAGTGCCGTACAAGAACTTCAGATGCAGGAAGGAAGTAAAGTGAAAGGTTAGAGACTTGACCAAGACAAGGGCTCTTTGTTGATGACCTGAACCTCTCCATTGTACTTGCCCTCCTCATTTAAGCATACTCATGTCCAGAGCAGACAAGCAGGAATAATGTGCTTCAGTCTAGTGGGTGGTAATATGAAGACCTTTATTTAGAGGCAGAAGTCTGGAGCATCAAAGTCTATTGATTTATTTGTCTGATTACCATTAGCTACAGACAAATCCAAACACCATCGCATCTCTGCTGGATCAATGTGTGTGTCTGCCATGCATTGTGGCAACAAGCAACCGTCTTCAGTGTACACCTGATTAATGGTAATAGTAAAAGAGGAGCATGTACTTAAAGATCAGCAGCTGATTGTTTCATTCCTTTATAGAAATGAGAGGATTCAGGAGCCCAGGAGTGCCTCCACTGTCTGATTCTTCCCCCTGGTTAGGCTCCAGTGCAGTGTACACCCAGCGGGCTGTGTACACAGTGGCGGGTGTTAAACACATCCCGCTGTCTAGTGTCAGTTTTACTGTGTGTGTGCTGCTGTTGGGCAGAAGCCAGACTTGCCAGCTTCCTCAAGATCACTTTCCCTTCAAATGGATCACAAAAGGTGATTCTGCTCACAGGCGTTTGGTGTGCCGCTTGGTGGAATGCAGTGGGGAACAAAGTGTGAACTATCAGTTCTTACAGCAACAGCTGGAGTCAATCCTCACTGGGTGAAATTACAGAACCCCTCCTATGGAATATGTGAAAAAGGAGGGTAGTGAGAGCTGCGGATTTGACAGCTATTAAAGTGCGGAAGCAATTTTATTTAAATGAAAGGTTAGTGAAACTTGAGGCCTCCTCTAAATGATTATTGATGATGGTGATCTATAACAGGAAAAGGTACTTTTATAACTGAACATAATCATTTTACAATCAAATATCACCATTATCATAAACCTGTCAAAATGTTATGAACTTGTATTGTTGTAAGTATTCTAATAAAATACATGAGATGGTTACAAGTTCCCTCGTAGCAAATTAATGCAAATTATATCCATTACAAGCACCTGTGACAAGGATGTTAAAAGTTGTCAAGCGGCAATTAATCTTGGTATTAGACCCAGGTCGTTTCACAATAAGACAGATGAATGACTGTCTTTTTACCCCTTTGTATTTTTCCTGTTACTATGGTCTGATTCTGATACATATAAATATATATTTCTAAGGAAAAAAACAGGGAAAAAAACTTTCCTTCACGTAGCTCGTAGTGAGCTAGGATCAGTGGATGGAAGTGTAAGGCGGATCAGAGGACAAGCCAGCAGGGGGTCTCGAGGCCTCCTGGGTGCTTTGTACAGGCTATAACAGACAGTGAGGAACATGGGTGTTGACAGGGGCCCAAGTGAGTGCAGTAATGCCCTGTACATCTCTATTTGCACTCAGTGTTTTCTAGTTGCTTGCTTGTGTGTTGTGTGTTGGCTGTATGTCTGTAAAAAAAATCTAAACATTCAGGGCTTCTAACTGGTGTAAATAATATCAATCCCTACCTCAATTTAATACACTTATTTGAATAAATATAAAATACTGATAAAATGTAAATATATATATTTTTTTTATGCAGCAAATCTTTCTTTTACCTAAAAATACTGCTGACATTTGATTATGATTAACCATAAATTAACAAATACACTTATCTAGTTGTGTATTTCAAGTTTAATACAGCATGTGCATATGCGTGTGTGCAAGCTGTATTTTACGTGGTGGGAGAAATAAAGGGAACTCTTTCATGTTTCCCCTGTATTTTATACCTTGTGTATTTACACATCAGAGAGGAGACTCTCTGAGCGATTTGACTCACCCTCTGCAGTCAGACCGGCTGAACCATTGTGAAGTTGAACTAGTGTCAGTATTTTCTAAAATAACAAGATTCATTTTAAAATTGCTTCAAACGATAAAACCACAACAAAAAAAAAGTATGTTCGATTCTCATATAGTAAAGACTAAAACTGATCAGTTTATTGTTTATTATTTGTTGTGGTTTCTGTATCATGCAATATAATAATGAAAGTAGGTTTAATTTATCAACCACCAGTGTCTTGTTGAGAATGAAACAGATTGCATGCTGGCCTGCTACAGACTTCATCAGGTCATATGAATTGATGATACATGTTGCAAGGCAGCCGAGTTCCCCCGGAAACCTCTGTTGGAGCGCGTACTGGCAGAGACGGGGGCCTCAGCCAAGTCTGTCTGACTGATCACTACAGATGCTCCTCTTCAAGTATTCCGAGTCAGATCCTTAGTGCTGGGTCTTAGGGGACAAACAATAGCACCTGTTCCTCATAAGATAGCCCATTCATGTATCTTTAATGAAGCCTGAGGGCAGATGGTGTGAAATGACATTATCCAGTACTTAGCAATGCTAAGACAAAGGAAGAGCAGTGCCAGCACAACAATGCCGCCGTATTTACGAGGAAACGAGAGGATGCTGCCCAAGTGCCCCGCTCACATCTGCTCCACTTCATCCTCCGACTCCTCAAGATCATCTTGGCAGTAGAAATCTCCCTGGCATTCGGCCCATATATAGATGAACTTGAGGGTAACTCTTAAAGGAGGAAGGTTGTGTTTGTAGTAACAGAGGAGAGTAAAACACATGTATGCAGATACACTCATATACTATCTGCTTTTTTTTTCTGAAACGTACTTCCTTATTTTTTCTGCTTTAACAGTCAAAAAGAAAAAAAAAAATCTGTGAAAATGTTATAACAAACTCAACCACAGTGCCAGCTATTAATTGACAGCTCAACTAACCTTTACTATTTGTTGCCACCTTAAAGCTCCTCAAAATTTGATTTGCCTTTCTCTTGACATTAGTTGCCGTAAATTAAACTTTAATGTGTGGAGCTCATTACTGCAAATCACAGCCATTGAAACTCAGTGCATTTACTTCTCCTTCAATGCACATTTACACTCTGTCTTGCCTCGGTGAATCTTGTATATTCTGCTCAATTTTTTTAAATAATAATGGTAATAAAAGCTGATATCCCATATTAAATTATATCATTTACTGTTGCTGGAATAAATACAATCAAGCATCTCATGCCTCTCGCTGATGTCTGACTGAATATTATTCTGTATACATCTTTTGAGCAATTAAATGATTATAATTAATTGCATTAAATGGAAAGCAACTGAATTATGGGATGATCTGATTGAAACGCTTTTTATATAGTGAAGGATTGTAACTATTTATAAGAATATATAGTATATTTGTTTCCTTGTGTGGAGAAGCTGGTTCCCCTTCTTTCCAGTTTGGTTTTTGTTTGAACAAAAACTACATTTTAGTCTGATCAGTTTCTATATAATCAGATATTTAACCATCCATTCTACTAAGCAAATTCAATGTAGTCATAGAGAATTTAGGGGAGTTTAAGGAGGCCAGGGGATTTTTTTTTTTTTTAAGCAAGATGACGTATGGAGCAAGAGTTGAAAATAAAATGTTTTGTGACTGAAATGCAGTAAACTTTTGGCAGATACTGGCTCTGGCAGAAATCAGATACTAGGCAAAGATTACGTGTATTTTTTTATTATCATTACATAGCATATGTCATAAAATCAACAAAATAGATTCTTTTTTACAAAACCATTTTTTGTAGTGTTCTTTTACCTACTAAAATTTTTACAATACACACTCCTAAATGCAAAACACTAATCTGAGACCGTTTTAATTTACTGCTGATGCATGTTAGTTAATGTTACTTACACACTGCTAACACACTTGGCTTGAGGGAGCCCTTTTCTGCCCCCTGACTGCCACACATTCAGCAGCAGACTCCATCTGGTTTTACAGTCCAAATACACAGACAGAGAAAAGCTGTGTTCCCCAGTGTCCCCCCGCCTGTCACTGGCCCTACCTCATGTTGTGACATTAATTATTGTGTTTTTCCATATGTTCCATACATGCAAGGCCAAAAGCCATCTTTCATCCATTCAGCCTGGAAACTTGGAGCACAAATCCCTATAAAGCAATGTTTTATTTAAGGTCGTTTGTCGCAGTCTCCTTGGCCATTTATTTTTCTTCAGCAACAGCACATTTTACAGAATTACTTTTAGAAGAATTATATACTTTTCTATTCTTCTATAATGCACTTTCTGCACTTGCACTTCTGTAAAAGCTCAGTAGACATAAAATGCTTCTATTTATTTAGTTTTCAGTCTAGCTCTGCACCTCTGGACAGATCAATAAAGTAGTTTTAAGTAGGTTTAGTGTGCTAGCTGTGAGAGAAACTAGGCACACCTAGTCCAGTAAAGGGTCTACAGGGGGAGTCGAACAGGCTGAAAATGTGGAGATCATAGCAGACCTCAGCCAGAATATGGGGGGAAAGTCGTTGCTCAGAGCAGGTTGATTTCATGCCCCAATGCAGCGGCAGTAATTGCACCCAGACCCGTTTTATTGCAGGTTGATTTTAAAGAGGGATGAATGGAGAAACATTCTGTAAAGTGTTTATTTTGGGGGATGACCTTTATTAACCCATTTTCCAGGCAGGTTCCCCTGAGGTGGCCTGGCTCAGTGCTAGATTAACCCTCGCAGGCCCATGGTAGCTGCACTGCTCCCCATCACTGAGTTTCAGGAAGCAGAGAATGACAGTATGATTGGACGGTGCAACATGTGTGCAAAACCCCCACACGCCACTTTTAAGACATGAGCTACTCACCCACCCTTGACACACACATGCAGAGAGTTTGCACTGATATTCCCAGTAGGCAGTTAGTCAGCAACAGGCTGCATGGTGAAGGTTAATACGTGAGTGGAACAGACAGAGAATGACATCAAAATGAAATACAGCACTTTTCAACTGCCTGCTACTCTCCTGCTGAAAATAGTTGCAGTAAATTACAGATTGTCTTTAGGCTTTTATCACCTGTAAAAATGATCACCCGAAATTCTGCGAGTAGTTGAACTTCCCTTGAGGTGAATGCACATGCATGTACACGCTAATCAGTCCTGTCACTGCACCTGTGTAATGCGTTCAACAATCCTCCGCTGACATGTTGTATTCACTGTAACAGCCAGGGTGAATGCTTTTATCAACACGTACAGTACTTCTCTGCAGGAGCCCTACTGGCCCTCTAAGCCCTTCTGCCCTCTGTCTTGCATGTCGCTTCTTCTAACCAATGCTGGAACAATGTGTGTATGCGGGGCCTTTGATGTGCTGAGGTGAAATTGTGGTTTGGATTAAGAGCAGGCGTAGCTCGGCCAGGTATTGTGTGAGCACACGAGGGCCGTCATTGCCGCAGAGCCCCCTGTCAACACGCGTTAGGAAGACCTGTGATCTGGCCTCCCCCTGAGTTGGTTCTCTGTTTCTGTGTGCCATGTCTATGCTTAGGCTTCTCTCTGATCTCTGCTCCCTATCTGTTCAGCAGGTCCAGGGTCACATGCCTCCGCTCATGATCCCCATTTTTCCACACGACCAACGCACTCTGGCAGCAGCAGCCGCCGCCCAGCAAGGCTTTCTCTTCCCTCCAGGAATGTCTTATAAGCCAGGTATGCTCGCAACTTAAGTCCTGTCTTTATCCCCTCCCTCTCTATTGCACTTCACGTTTTGTTTAATCCTATTACAGTTGAATCCATAACTACTGGAGTGATAACTGTTTTTTTGGTTTTAAGCTGCTACATTGTTAGTAACACAATGCACAGTATAATAACAAACAAATGCTTGATTCACACTTAAGACTACTGGCACGCTCTGCTCTGTCTGAACTTGGACTTGAGGCCAAGGCATGGGAATTTTCTAGTCCATGTGGAACAATAGATATGGGTAGAGCAGCACAGGAATGTAAACATGTCTTCAACATGAAAGTATCTTTCAAGAGTGTTCTGGCTGTAATCATTTTGCAAAAAAAAAAAAAAAAACCTTGCTGGAAATGTAGAAATACCTACCATGAAAAATCTTCCTAATGTTAAATTGTTAAATACAATAAGCTCTTACACTTAACCATGCACAATTATATCTTACAACAGTGACATTATATAATTAAAGGATAATAAAAGAACAACTGGTTACAAATGTCATAAGGAACAGGTTTTGTTGAGAGCGTAACTGCTTTCACTGCCTGTAACAGCATGCCTCCTTCGTTTCCTTTGTCTTTTGACTCGGGTGAAAAAAAAAGCTCCCCGGCCTTTAAGATAAAACATTTTCTAATGATTGTTGGAACATGTTAGTGATGCCCTGCCAATGCAGTAATATCGCTCATATTCTTGTCAAAGTGTACTCACAGTAACAATGCATAAAGAAATTAACAGACGGCCTATATCATTCTCTGAGTATTTCCCAGTATTTCACCTCAGTCTGACGACCAGCAAATTTTTTATTGGTACATTTTATTTGCACATGTAAATTTTTATAATTTTTCTCTCTGACACAGACAAATAAAAGGAGGCAGTGTTGTGTTAATGAAAAGCTCACTGTCAAAGAAAAAGATTTATAAGTTGAGCACAAGGCTATTTTTTGTCTTTCTATGAAATAGTACCAAAACATGGAAGGACTGAAAACAGGAAAAGAAACACTAGGAAGTCAGCAGGTTCGCAGCAGAACATTAAAAGGTGTGGTAGTGCAGTTAATGAATTAACTATATAACCACATGATGAAAAAGAAAGTCAGCTATTTTGGAACTACAGAGCCATGACAGCTTAAACAAAGTGCCTGAGGGGGAGTCTTTTACCAGTGTGCTTTCTGCAATGGGACTGACACGAAAAATGTTTTAGTTCAAATAACAGGAGCTATTATGGAGTCATGGTCAGGGGGTCGCAATGTGTATGGTTCCTGCATAATTCATGAGTTCACGAAGAAATAGCAAAAGGGGTCTGAAAATGACTCTTGTAGTCAGAAGAGGTATTTTCAAAACCTTACCCATCCGACACAATATACACAATGAATCCAAAGAGTACAATGTTATCACCACCACCTGCAGGGTATACAGGAAGCTGCTGTTTCTTTCTCCATGAAGTGAGTGGCCAAGCATTCACTTCCAAGACTAAGGCACACTAATCTGATGTTATCATTATGAGACAGCTCCCAGGGACCACTGCTTATGACCCCAGCCCTGTGGTGCTCACATGGCAACAGAGTCATTCTTGCACCGTAGTGTTAAGTCATCACCCTATCCGCAGGCTGTGCTCAATGGCCTGGTGTTGCATGGTAGACAAGCACAGCCATAGAAACACCAGCTCATCTTTTAAACAAATAGACACGCGATGGACTTTCCAGTCTGTTGGTGCTGTTTACACACATGGTAGCATTCAGACTGATGGGTCTCTAATGGTCCTGCCGAACGACCCCATAGTCTTTGGAGTCCTTATAGACATGCAGTGAACAGCTGCAAGTTTTCGCTTTCCCTTTATTGTGTCAATACATGTATAACACAATCAGCTTAATCTCAATTGGTTCAATTTGTTTGGAGCAGCTTGTTCTATATAACAAAGCTTGACAGTATTGACATGAGCTATACAAACTACAAGTAAACAATCTGTCCAAGCCAAACGCATATAACAATTGAATCTACTGTGCCAATTATCACACTGCTTTCCCTGAACAGTTCTTGTAATTATTTGAAGAGATCAGACAAGATCAAGTCAAAGGTTGTAGTCACAGAGCTCATTCATCATCATTTGATCTGGTCTAAGAAAGGCCACTGCTACATCTGTCATCTCGAACAAATCTATGACTTATATTTCATGGTACCACATGAGCAGGGAAATATAGCCTGTTGTGACCTGACTATGGCGTCACCAGCACCCCCACCCCTGTGTCGCACATCCCCCCTTCACCCCTCCCGTCTTTTGGAGACCAGGTTCTGGGCATGGGACCAGCCATGGCTACAAGAAAAAACAGAGTTTTAAATGTAATTCCCTCTCACCAATAACACTAACCTGGCAGGGCGCCCATTCTCCTGGAGTCGACACAGACTGTGTTCACCCAAGAACCCAGACCATGGAGCCCCAGACCCCCCAGCAGAGGTGGTGTGTTCACTTAGCACATGACCCTCCCCAGGTTTCACATGACATCTAAAGACACCCAGCCATTTATTATTTGAAAACGCTACATCACAGACAGAGACAGAAAGAAAGCGATACCAAAAAAGAGGAGGTGTAGAAATAACCACAGTGCACCCCCTCACATCCAACCCAGCACTATTTGAAACCACTTCTCCTCTGTGATTTTATTTGCTACTAAATGGGGATTGAATTTCCATGGCCAGTATCACATTGTGCTGTGCTGTACAAGATTGTAAAGTGAGGCAAGCGGGCGAGGGCAAAGTGAAAGAGAAGGTATATACATTTACCCTGTCTGTGGCTTAATGGCTCCATATGTTTGTGAAGAGAAGTGACAGGCAGAAGTGGGGTCTGAGCGAAGGCCAACTCCCCCTCCCCACTCTCAAAGTGCACCCCACCTCCCCTTCTACAGACACATGCCTCAACCCAACCTCCACGTTGTGAGCGCTGCCCCGTCTCACTGGGACTGTTCGGCCCGTCTCAACACACAAGGCTGAGTGTGTGAAAGCTTCTGGTAGTCAGCTATACACCCCTGTGGATATCACTCATACAGCAGCCATTTTTATATCCCTGTCTGACAAATGTGCTGATGGCAGGCCAACAGTAGTGAATAGTAATGAATAGTGCTGCTATTTGAAGACCAATTTTTTTCCTTGCTTGATCACAGTGATATGAGAGATAAGAATGTGTGTTTTTACCCTTGTTATTGTGACTGCACACTTGTTCTAACCAGTTTGCACACAAGTGCTTTCACTCTGCTGCCAAGACTATCAATCAGAAACAAACAATGTTGTGTTGAACAATAGCCAGACAAGTCAGCTGTATGAATTGCCTGCGAGAACACCATGATCCTTTTATTGAATTCTAGGAAAGATATTCACCATTCAGTCCAAACACACACTCACACACACATGCCATATTAGAACTTCTAACTTGTTAAACTCTGTTTTATTGTTGTCTTGTCATTAACTAGGGAGGGTACCGTGCAGGTGGGGGGAGGGGGAAGGGTGTTGAACGTTCCTGAGTAATCCCGCTCCAGTCAAACCAGCTTAGCCTTTTGTTAATGCAGATGTTTGGGCTTGAAGCCGAGGCTTCGTTGTGATGTGCCACATTGCCGTGGCAAAGTAGCAGAGGGCCCAGGATCCGTGTTGGCACTTGCCTGGTCGCTGTGGGCTGGCTCATTGTCTGAACCTGTATGCATTGTTTCCCTCTCTCTCTGACAGGTGATAACTACCCAGTGCAGTTCATTCCATCCACAATGGCAGCTGCAGCAGCGTCAGGACTCAGCCCCCTCCAGCTTCAGGTATGTACAGTGCTATATGACAAAGAATGCTAGGGACGCCCGCCAAGCCCAGGGCAGAAAAGATGGCTAAGCAGCTGTACACTAAGTAATGAGCTGCTCACTAAATAATCCTGAAGCCCCCTAGCTCACACACGCTTATCACCTTACATATGTAATTTATCCCGTTTTATAGAGGATTTATCCCCCCTAGCTCTGGCAGACAGAGGAGTTAGGAAGATAATAGTTATTAGAGGGAATGAGAATCACTTTGGTTGCCTTAATCGCCTGCCAGTGCATTTATCAGAACACAATTGACTGTGTAAGCAAAGAACCTCCCTCTTATTGCTTTTATCAAGTGGAACCACTCATGTTTTATCTTATTCGTTTTAACTCTGCGAGGACAAGAAGTATAAACAATTGACAGAATAAAGTAAATTTCTACATGTTTTAGATTTGAGATGAGTCAAATGTATGTGATGCAAGTAAGACTGAGAAGGGGTTTAAGCTTCAGAAAATGTTGGGATAGGCTCCAAGCCCTTTAGGCTCCTCCAGGACTATTCTCACATAGCATTTAAAAAAGCTGAACCCAGGTCAGCGCTTAACCCGAGGCCATATTCTTGAATATAGATATTCATCTGCACTCTGTCTTTCAAGTTGTTACTGTTATAAATGCTACCATTACCTCTGAGTCTGTGCATGATCTCTGCATTAATGACAAGAAATCCCCTGATAACTCTTTCTGTGTTTTATTTACATAAACCAAAACATAAAGCATTAAGTAGTTGAGAATCGCCCATATGTTTTAAGTACCGTTGCTACTTGTTGCGTCTTTAATTATGACTTTCCCTTTCAGTCTCGAGTCTGTTTGAAACCAGAAATCAGTACTGTTCATCTGAAACAAAAGAGTAAACAAAAGATTAAAAAGCGTCTCCTCTAACATGTGGTTAAGTGGCCGCTGCTACTTTGTCAACAAAAGTGAAATGTTAGCGAGAGCCGCAACATGTGATACTAAACAGTAGAATGAATCGTGATAAATTCTGAGAGCTTGAGGCTGAAACTCGGCACAGTACACGCTGATGTATGTGGCATTTGTCCTTACCACTGTCAGTGTTAACAAGCCTTGGCAAGTTCTAACAATGCTTGCAGCTGGCTCTGAAGAGCTCTGCGTCATTATGTAGCCGTGAGAAGAGCTATTAGAAGCACGTAAGGTGTTAAATGAGTCTGCTCATGTTTAAAGATGGGTGTCCATGAGAGCAAAAGATGGTGGGTGCCTTGGCGACTATCTCTGGAGTTTTATATGTATAACTTACTTTGTGCATCATGGGCTCCATTGGAATGGAGTGGTAGTTCAGACAGGCATGCTGGGTCTATTTTTAGTGGTGTATGAGGTCAGATGAGACAGTCATATATCTGAAGGTTGGGGTGAGGAGGGGAGACGGGTCTAGAGTCATTAATTCTGATTATGTATCTAACCCTGGGAATGGGCAAAAACAGAGCCTCCAAGACCATGACTTGGCTGACCTTTACAGAACACAGTAAACAAAAAGAGGTGTATTTTCCATTAATTGAAGTCTGTCAGCCTGTCACATATTCCGCCTGCTGGCTGCTATTTACACTGCATAGAGAGTCCCCTAAAAACAGCAAGGCAAGTCAAACATGCCCTTTTCTACATGGCTGGGATCAACAAACCATGTGACTGCCACCACTTCCTCTACAAAGCACAGGGAGACTGCCATGATTAAAACATCATATCAAGCCAGACATGGAATTAAAGTTAGCGATGTCTCACTCTCTTTTAAAGCAATAATAGCACCAGAAGCCTCCGGTAACTATGAATGACTGAGGAGTGTACCGCTTCATGGACTGAGCACATGTTTGAGGCAGATGATGACAAAATAAACAAAACGTCTCTCATACACAATAAAGAATAACAAAAGAGATCTACTCCATGAAAATGGGTATTTAATTAGTGGTGAAGCAAATTAAATAAACACTGGGTAACTAGAAGGTCACTCTCCCCAAGGCTGGTAGTCCACTGTTCTTATTGTTCCTCAGTATTATTCAATAACAAATGATGTCCTTTCCTTTTCTTCCTTTTTGTCTGTTGATGCCATTGCTCAGTTGGTGTCTCAGGTTTGTTTATTATTTTTTAATCCATTTATTCATTTAATTTAACTACTCTCATTCTATGTTCTACAATAGCCTGGACTCTCTAATGTGGAAGACAATAATAAACAATTCTAGCAAGCCCTGTTTTTGGTTTCAGGGTTCATCCAAGTATCATTAAAGTTGGTACTGGTTTTATCGTAAGCCCCTTGAAAGAAAGACTTATTTTTTTAATTCTGTGTTTTCTGTGGTTATGTGCTATGTTCCCATGTTCTTCAGTAATATAATAAAACAGCAAACAAAAAAACCATCTGTATGTATACCAACAAATAAATAATTAAAATGCAGCACTGACAGTCATCAGTTGCTTTTTGATATTCATTTTATCCTTAATGCATCAAAGAAAAATCCTCCACTAACTCTTTAAACTGTTTTGAACTTTTGTAATCGAGTGATTCTTCATCTCCCTTACACTCACAGACAGAAAATCCCCCATACTTACAGCTGACCCCCCAATTAAAATATCTCTTCCTGTCAGCTGCATGGCAAGGTATAATTTCAACCGATTTACTCAGTTTAGATTGTGCAATATATGAACCTTAAAAATAATCTCATTGGAAGAATTAATTCCCACAATGCTGCCGAGGTAATGTGATCAGCCATGCACTCAGAGAGGGTAGCTCCTCTGTCAATCTTAATGTCGGCCACGTAGCTTCTTTACAATCTTTTCTGTGTAGGGTCCTCCCCCCTTCCCCACCCTTTCTCTCTAAGAGAAGAAAACCCAACAAGGTAACAAAGGCTTAAAGCTGATGGATGTAAATGAATCCACCCGGATGCGTTTCAGTGCTGGAGACTGTAATTTGCTTGTCAATACAGGGTGGTAGCATCACTCCGGTGGCTGGCAGTCTGCAAGTGGCTGTCACCAGGCGTTTCTGTACCACAGGGCAATTTCACTCAATGTTTTCCTGACAGATTGGCTCTCGTTCTCAACTCACAGGAGAGGAGGCGCGTAAACTATCCCAGCGCGACATGCCCCTCTTCATTAGTGCCCACACTGAGCCGGGATGAGCCCAGGACCAGCAGGAAACAATGGCTCCATCCCTGCCTGTCCTTCCCTGATTACAACTGACACCTCTCACCTACCAGAGGAAATTGTGCCCAGATTGTATCCCAATCTGGGTGGACACCTACTATATTCAATCGACTGAAGAGACAAGAAGGGAATTTCCCTAATTCCACAAAAGATTCTTCTGTTTGGGACAGCACTTAATTTGTTGTTTGTACACTATTCCTGGCTTCAGTTCCCAGTGAAAAACAATTTACTTAAAGCAACTGACTACATAGCTGTCTTTTAAAACAGCAGCAGAACATTTCAGAAAAACCTGATTCTTTTTCACAAGAGGCCCTGAAAGCATTAAAGAGAACATATGGGCTATATGTGTGTAATATTGTTCTTGACAAAATAAAAAAAAACCCCTCTGCTCTCACTTAGTCAAAGCTCAATTTCATAACTCAAACTGTTGCACCGTCTCGCTTTTTCCAATTTTTCACATCTTGAACTATCTTGAAATGTCTTAGTGTGTGTTTGTATCGCAATTACTCCCATGTTTTTCTTTTTTTTAATCTCCCCGGCCTCCCTTAAAAAGAAATCAGAATTGTCTGAGCTCATCACATGTATGTGGTTTAAAGTACTAGAAATCAAGCTGTATGAATTAAGGCTTGACAATGCAATTACCCATCTGCTGCATTCGCTACAGTACGGCACCTCTTAGGCCCGTGACAAACCTCGGCCCAGCGTTAGCTCATACATGCTCCCACTGTAAAGATGAAAAGCAGCCCACATGCTCGGCAACAACCGAATCAGATCCTGAGCAGACAGACACATCTGAAGGAGTACTCAGTGGCTTAGACGACTGAAGTGATAAGAAAGAGGGCTACACAGCCAGGGACAAACAGGAAGAAAGTGGGAGAGCGGCAAACCACATATTATACTTTGTTTGGATGTAAATGCCTGTGTAGTACAGATGTGAAGGAACGACTTCCATCATTAACAAGAGAATCACTTTTGACTTTGAAAAAGATGGAGAGAGAGAGGGGGAGAGGCGGAGGAAAGAAAAGATAGAACAGACATACTGTAGAGAGCAGCTGTTTCTGTGTTTATGAGCAGAGGAGTCTAGTCTTTGAAGGTAACCCAGAGCAGTGCAGCAAAGCTAGCTGTGTGTGGAAGGCTGGCTAATAGGACGGCTAGGTGAGCAGCTGGATAGAGGCAGTGGTGAACAGAGGGACAGATGGACAGATAGAGTGGATAATGCAGTGAGCAGCACTGAATGGGAGGGCAGGCTCCGGGGCCCCTGGGCCTGGAGAACCCACAAACACTTACACATGGAGGACTGTGTTAGATTGAGTGTGTGTGAGTGTGTGTGTGTGTGTGTGTGTGTGTGTGTGTGTGTGTGTGTGTGTGTGTGTGTGTGTGTGTGTGTG
>JAPTYQ010000018.1:35862504-35891140 GCA_029814465.1 Ostorhinchus cyanosoma
TTTTGGGGAAATGTTTGACAAGTACTCCAGCTCAAATCAGCACCTTATTGTCTCTAAGCCACTAGTGTGTTGTTGAACGCATAAAGACAAGCAAGACAAGTTTCTAGACCAACACATACCTCACACTACTCTGCCTCTTATAGACGCTGTATAAGGGATGCCCTCGAGGTTGTGAGATAAAATATATTCCTCTGCTGACATGTCCCTAACTGGAATCAAAAGGTGAAAGGCCACTGTATTAACCTATTGAACTGCCCTTTTCTGCCCCACAACATCTCCTCTTCCCAGTATTGATGACTACAATTGTCCATTTCCCATATCCCAAAGCTCAGGCTGTAAATATTCAAATGGAGCTTATACTGGTGCTCCACAAAATCCAGACTTCTAACCTATTGGTTATAGTGGTTATACTGCTCACTCCTGTGTGTGTGTGTATGCACACGTATGTGTGTATGTGATGCCAGGGCTCTATTCAAGCAAAGCCCTCACAAAGACTTTGAATATAATCTTGTCTGGTCTGCAGCCCTGGAAGCAATTTTCTGCTCCTTTTCGACTGCTGTCTTGGAAATTGCAAACCAAGGCGTTTTGGCTGCAATGTAAATCCTTGGCATACAAGGGTTTGCCCATCCAAATTAGATTATGCTCAGCTCCCAGACACTGGCTGTAGCCAGCAAGTGCTATTGTGAAGATTGCTTACATTAATGCTTTGTCCAATTGTTCACATTTGCCAAAAGAATAAAAATAATGTATGATTCTGGATAATATGTGCCTGTGCATGTGTGTTAGTGTCTGTGTCTGTGGGCTCCTGTCCCAGGTCAGGTCTTTTGCTCTGTCTTGCATCTTCCCCAGAAAGACATCAAGACTGCATCTTGGTTGGGTCATTTGGCGGTGGTGGCTCCATTATTTTCTACAGTTGTCATTTAACATGGTGAATTTTTGGCCTGCAGCATTTGCTCAGAAATGTGGCTGGCTCTGTTGGCTAAGACCTGAGATGCCACGCTCACCACAAGGCACACACAACAAAAGACAAGGGAAAGAATAGGCCACAAAGGACCATTTATAGCCTATGGTATTGTTGCAGTAGCCACATAATGGCTCTAGTGTCCGACAAGACGTGAGGTTTTGTCCATATGTGAAAGAGGTTTTGGTAATGCTGCAGTTCCTAATATCCTGCTGTTTGCAACCTGGAGGGTTTGATAAGGCAGGAGATTTCAGTCCAACTTAACATTCCCTTGAGGACCCAGTGAACAGTTCTGGATCATTGAGGATTGGAAGCCCGTAAAAGTACATGATCTCAACGCAAATGATCTCAGCAGTGTGGAAAAGAACATAAGAACTGAAGAAATATCTCCATAGTGCAGCAAGGGTTGTGTAAAATACAGCCAATAATGTCATTTTCAGCACTTCTGTGGCCCACTCATAACAATACTTGATTTAAAAAAAAATTATCATTATTAAAGAAAAGCTATGTTAATGTCAGTTTCAATATCAGATGAAGAAACAATATAAACGATCACAAATACACTGAAACTTAGAGAAAATGTTTTGCTTTGACAGGTTTTATAATGACAATGATGGGGTCATGTTTTGTAGGTTTGACTTGTTTTTCCTCTTATACAACACATTCTTTTATTAAAACAAACAAACACTCATTTGGCACAAAGCCCGGAAGAGGGTTAGCTCACAGTCTTTCATAGTTTAATTGAATTAAAGACCTTTCTTCCCTCTGTTTTAAACAAATGAGGTGATGCCCTGGCAGTGCAAATAGGACTGAAATAGACCAGCCATCTTTTCTCTGTGTGATATTGGGGACGACTACTACAGAACAGATGCCAGCATTTTGTGGCTGCTACTGTTGATTCTGCTGCTGCCTGCATTAGCCTTAGCAAAGCAAGAGCTCCGGGTAAAAAGAGAGCAACAGTCTGCATGAAAGGAACTCTGGGTTTACCGCATGGCTGGATGTACTTAACATTTAAATGGTTCAAAACTATAGCAAAAACTACTGGAAGGCTGCAGACTTATAAATAACATTGCAACTGGTTATAATAAAAATACAAAACAGATGAGGCACTGAGCTGTGAGCAGTGTTAAAGTGCAGTCTTTGTCTCCTTCAGGGCCAGGCAGATTGTTTAGGGGGTTAGTCTGAGACCCTCGGAGTCTTCACTTGAGGGCCACAGACCACAGTGATGACTGACACTTGATACACAAAGCCCTGTATTGTGGTCATAGAACTATTGCGTTTTACTGGCCACATACCAGGTGTGTGATATAGACAGAGTCAGTTCAGTACATTATCAAATATAAGTGGCTGCTAAGAGTCCTGCAGCTGTCAAAGGTTCCAATCATGAAAATGTTAAACATATGTGATCATATACTTTCCACTGTGAAGGAAACATATATGGGATTTTACCAGTAGGTTAGAGATCTTGGAAAGCAGTGCAGCTACTGCTGTCAGATTTCAAAGAAACAGCTACACATATCATTTGCTGTATATACATACAATATGGGCAAAGAAACAACAGGACTTTTTTTTTGGAAAACCTAAAATGTGTCATGCATGCCAGCTGCCTGAAGCAGATTTTTTTCATTAAATACCCATTATGATGTCAAAATGTTTTGGCATGCAAACGTGCATCTTAAACAGGATTCACGTGGGTTGGTGTACGTTTTCAACAGAGTCAGTCATTTTCTGGTCAAAATGACACACTGAGAATAAAGATGACTGGCTAATAATTACAACCAGGAAAGAACAATACATTAATTATATACTAATTATACCTTTAAAAATCCTTTTTTTTGTTTTAGACCTACTCTTAAGTCTTGAGTTTTAAGTCAGGACTTGTGTATTTTCACAGATTCTTCAAGATATTAACAATAACTGGTACTAAGAAAAACGTACAACCAAAGTTAGGGTGTTTTTATCTACACGGCCTTGATTATTGCCTGAGCCAGTTAAGTATATTCTGACTTCAACAGTGTACTTTATTAGAGCATATTCAGGTTTTGCACAGCCATAGATCACAGGCTGTTGGTGCTGGTGGTGCATAAGTCTGTAATAATGATAAATAAATACAATCAAGTTCTTGTCTAAATGTGGCACAACAGACTTCATGAACTCGCTCTGATGTGCAGCAAAGTCTACCTTCTTTCTGTGTGCATCTTTATTTGAACAATCTCAGGCCATATGGCTTTGGCTATAGCCCGGAGCTATTTACAAAGGAGAGAGTGAAGGAGTGTCAGGATTGGCAGTGCGTTGCCTAAATATAGGGCAGGAGTAGGCACAATGCACAGGGCCGTCCGCCACCCGCCTTTTGCCCAGAATACACCCTGTGGGCAGAGCAGCAGGCCTCCGGCACATGTTCTGTGGCTGGCCAGATTAAAGCTCTCTTTACGCCATTGACAAGGGTTCTTTTAGATTCCCTCACAGAAGAAGATCCACATATTCCACTATCTATCCTCCTCTTCCCCTCCGACTCTTCCTTGATGACTCACAACTTCACTATACAGCCATGTGCAACTAAACAAAGTGACTCTATTACCAAACTTGAAAGACAAAAGACCGCACAGGCAGGGCAGATGAAATTATTGTGGGTGGCAGTTTTCCACTACAGCTTGGAGTGCGCTGCTATAATTTTAGTTGTGGGGTGGAGAGCCTCATGCTGAAGTCATTTGAGGGAGGGACCGGTTTCTTGCCAGCGGTCGTGGTCAAAGTAGGAGGGGAATAATGTGTACTGTACATCTTTTGTTTCCTGTGTCTTTATCACTCTGATTTCTCTAGTGTTGCATTGTCCATACCATATACTTTTTCATTCATAGGCTTTCTACATTTACTTTCACGGTTTGGTGTTGGAAGTGTACATTATACTTGACTGTACACTTTTTATACCACCCATATACAGCCAGTCTCCCTCTTTTTCACTCTCTCCCTCGTTTCCTGGCAGGATCGCCAGCTTCCCTAGATACTGCATGTCCTTTGCTACCCCTCTGTGTCAGAGTGATCAGTAAAAATTTAATGACACTATAAAATAATAAAAGTGCCATTAATTTATCACAGCACTTGATGCGTGGGCAGTAAAGAAGCATTAGTTCACTGAATATTTTCAAGCCTTAAAACAAAACCCTGACGTTGTGCTTATAATTTATGGTCTTAATTTCAACTATAATTCTAATTCTAGGATATAAATTGCCAAACTTATAACCAATAAGTATATTAAGCTCAGTATATAAAATTTTATGAAAATTTGTGATACCATATTGCATACTTAGTCTGATATTAATTAGCATAGCTAATAGAACGGGAGGAGGAACTTACCTTAACAAAACTATGACACTATGAGTACATTTCTGGCTCTTATAAGACTTACATACATTTTCACATCACAAAGAACCTCATGGCCATTTCTCTGTCAAATGAAGTGTGAAAATACCTTAAAGAATCCTTAGACAAGAGCCTCATTCAGCTGTCTTCCCAGCTGCCTAATGTGCTGATGTTCACTAATCATATGACTTTGTGCAGTGCAAAAAAAAAAAAAGAAGTTGAACACTAAGCTAGTTATTAATGAAATTCATTGATGGATGGCCCCTGTTCTCTCTCCTTCTCAGCCCAACATGATGCTTAATGATCATGAGTTTATAAAAGGACTTGATTGATCAGGAGGGACCAGCGAAGCTCAGAAGAGGGATGAGATGACTACTTTATTAGAGACATACACTACCCGTGAACACTGCGTCTTCCTAGTGGACGGTCCAAGAAGCATCTGAAGCAGCACCATTGCCCATCCAGCTAATCACACATCAGTCACTTTGTCATCATGCTGCTAGCTTCTTTCATTAAGAGCAATAATGTGGCCGGGTGATGAATACAGCTCTGTGTGCGTGTGTCCTCACACATTTGTTGCTTTACACAGAATGTGACACAGAGAAAGGCACCATACTGCATCTTCTCTTTACAAAGTGTCCTCTTGCCCAGCGGGGACCACTACATATGTCATAATTAGAAAACACTTAAGTAAGCAAAGGGCCGTCAGATAGACAGGCTCTAATCACAGGCCATAAGCAGGTAGTGGTTAATTGTATATCAGAATCACTCAACTGGCCATAAATAATGAGTGGTCCTTCAAGTATGATGGTAAATTGCAGTGCTCTTTCTGTCTTTCTTTCTCTCGCAGTCCTTTCTTTTGAGAAATAGTTCTTGAGTAAAAGCATGAGGAAAATCAGAATACTGTGAAAGGCCTCAAATGGACAACAATCTTCCTTCATCTTGTCATCTTTTTTTTTAAACACAGAAAAACAAGGTTATATAAAAGAAAAAATATTATGACACATGGATTTCTGATTAATTTTTTTTATGTGCTATAATTTGGCCTATTGTTGCTGACAATATTTAATGAGAAGAAGACAGCTGAATACAGTGGTTAAATTAAACATTTTCCACTAATTTTGCTAGATTTTAATTCATTTTAGCACCTTCTCCCATTAGTACTGAAAAAAGAAAAGGGTCCTTAAGGGTATAGTAAAAACATCAAAACACTGCACGACAAAGAACACAGGGGCTAAAAGATTAATGCGTGTTGTTGGTGGTGCCAGGGGAGCTGTTAGTATTGTGTAGACAGTCTACCTGAGTATCTGTTCAGTCTGTGTGTGATAGTCACGTTTAGAAAAGGAAGTGGCACAGGTCAGTGCAGACACTACATCTTTGGCAGAGATTGAACACTCACCCTGGGAGTAAAACAAATGGTGTTTTTTTTTTTTTTTAATGATGGCAACATGCCTGCTTTTACTGTCATCCAGGCAAAACCTAGGGGGGGAGAGATTATTTGTATCATGCAGAGTCAAAGTGTCCATCTCCTAGTTGAGTCTTTAGAGAGGAAGACGGCCCTTTGCTAATGCCCTGTGTATTCACTGAGGAAGTAGGTCATTCAACAATGGAGCCAGCAGCAGTCGGCACTCTCCCCTTGCATAATACATTAAGTGTAATGTGCAGCAACTATTCAGAGGCCCCCCGAAAGCTGTTATTTTATTCTGTAAATGCACACTGACATGACATTTAATATTGTCACGGAGCGCTGAATGACAGGGTTTCATTGTGCGTCAAGTACAACATGATGCCAAGTTTAATCTGAGCACAAAGCGACATGACAAACGGGAAAACACGGTGTGTTCTCCAAAGCATGAACTCTGAATAAATGATGGGTGCTGAGCTCTGGGCGCTGTAGACTGGAAGGGAGGATGTAAGGAGAAGATTACAGAGGAAAATCTGAGCACTGCAAAGAGGGCCACGGCCCCATTGTGTGCTTGGGATCACAAAGTATCCTTCTGTAAATCTATTTACAGCACCCCTGGCCCTCACTGTCTCTCTGCCTCCTGTCATCCATTATAGCGGCTGCTGAATAGAGAGATGAGAGAGGAAAAAGCTACATCTAGCTTATGTCAAAAGAGCAGCTCTTCAAAAGAACCTCCATTTATCAAAGACACTTTTTTTCTTTTCAAAATTTCAGATTCCTGATGGGGTTATTTTTACAATTCTATCGCAGTAAAAACAGCGTATATGTGTTTGTTCCTGTACCTGACTGTTTGTGTTTTCTTTACAGGAGAGGGCACATTTTGAGAGCATCGGGCACCACCTCAGCAAACTGAGTGAGGAAGGAAAGATCGGCCATAGAGTTATTGACCTTACCAGGCCAGAAGATCTTGATGGTAAAACTCACATTCAAATGGCTTTACTTCTTGCTTTGATTGCACACTTTTGTGTTTCTTTCTGTCTGTCCTGTAAACACAGACTGACCTAAATAAATTTTGCTGTGAATTCTGTGCTAATTAGTGCATTCTCCATACACTCTTGACTTAACGATACTTTGAAAGCAGGGAGACATTTAATGGCTGACAAATCAAAATGACTATGTGGTTTTGTAGCTGGTGAAGTAGTAAGTATGGGTGTGTGCAGAAATGTGCACATATGTAAGTAAAATAAGGGGGATGGGGTGAATACCATTTGCAATGAGCCGTACAACTGAGGTTTTCACAGGTAGGTGAGTGAAGGACAAGGGTGCCTGAGGACAAAGCTGGCTTTTTTCCAAGCTCGGCTGCTCTTGCTGTTGTGCTTGTTTGAGGTCCCGGGCACAGGGGTGTAAATTTGAGTTGCACCAGTGTGACAAAGCGTCATCTCCCTTTGTGGCGCTGGCTCCGAGACAGTAGCAAGGAGTACTTCGGTGCACCAGTGTTTGTCTGACATAAATATTTGTGGCAGTTTCCATGGTACTTGAGGGCCAGAGTAAAGAGGAAAATGGTTGTGACTCGTCTTTGATGCATGAAAGAGTCTCAATGCAGAAGGATAGATATTTCTCAGTAACCCAACATCTTTATTTAGCATCTTAGACACTTTTCCCATCAGTTTTCACAAGAAATCTGCCAGCATAATTAGTTTGCATAGACTAAAAAAACAATGTTTTACTAGCCATAGAAATGTTTGTTTACAGACTCCCAAGCCTGTAAAGTCACGCTGGCTTTCACATCACACCCAATCCTGACGATGAGAAATTGAGGTGTATTTAGTGGATTCATTGACATGTTTCCCATGTGAGCCACAGCAGCACATCCCATCCCGCCCGTCTGCTTTTTAGACAGATGTCCCTCCAGTCCTCATTCTCCCAGTGGGAACCTTCCCTCTGTGGCTACTGTGGAGTCAGGACTGAAACGGAGTGCGCACCAAGGCAGTTGTGTCCTTTTAAGTCCTGCGCAGGACCAAGGGAAAGCCTTGCAGCAGACGCCTCGCATCAGTGTTCCCAGTGGGCTATGGATTAGGAGCAAGCAGAGGTTAGAGGAGAAGAGAGGTCCTCTTCCCAAGGGGAAATGGCTGGGAGCCAGGGTCGTACACATAACTCACAACACACAGTTACCATTTCTTCTCTTACACCACAAATATATCTGTCTGACTCTTTCAGCTGCACCAACATAAAAACACATACAGTTTTATGATGTGAACCACAAAGTGTTTACTCTTCTGAGAGCATGTTTACTTTAAAAATCCACCCTGAACAAGTAACGGCTTGGTTCCGTAGTATACCTTGACATAAGGAAAAGTATTTCTCAATTGTTATTTGATATTAGTCTTTAATAACCACAGAGGAAGGGAACATCAGGCCTTGCTTGCAGTTTTCTTATAAGGTGATCATGGAAATACAGACATTCTTAAACACAATATATTTCACCATAAACTATATTTACTTTTCAATCAAACCCAATTTTGAGGTCCTTTGGCCTGCAAAGTAACACAAATTAATACTTACTGGATACAATTTAATTTCTTCTAGGGATCTTCTAGGTACAAAAGAAAGAAAATAACACCCTCTGTATTTCGGAATGCTTTTCCTTAGCAAAATACTTTGGTATTTCCAGAAAAGGAAAATTACTGGGTGTACCTCCGCAGCCCTTACACAGGGTGTGAAAGCCCCATGGTGTGTAGCAGCTTTCCCTCCAGAACAGAGCAACCGCATTGAGCAGGTCCAGTATACAGCAGGCTTCTGTAATCACTGCTGTTCACAGAAAGCTTTAGGTCGCTTAAGCTAATATTTGCAAAGCATGCAGCAATCAAACTCCTAACGATGGAGATTGGAAAATAGCGGCAAAGGAATGGAAATAGATAGGATTTCCTTCATTTTACAAAGTCACGAGCCACACACATGATCCCACCGCAAATTCATTAGGTCTTTTTAAGCTCTGATGAAAACATTACCGAATACCACAGAGGCCTCAGCCCAGCCAGGCCCTTTGTTCATTCACATAAGGCAGTATGGAGTTGCTGTGTAGCTGAGGTTGTGTGTTTGTCTAAACCACCCCCATCACTGATGGTCCGCAGAGAACAAAGAGGTTGTTGAGAGTTGTGTAGAGACAGGAAACAGAATTAATCTAAATGCCTAGTGCGATAATATCAACCAGAGAGTGAGAAAAGACGAGGCTTCAGCTAATATGTGTCTCTAACAAAGTCCTCATGGGATAGATTGAGAAGAACAGCAGTGTTGCATTGTTGTTACAAATCATTGATGATGGGTTCTTTATACTTGTAGCTCACAGCTGTTATGAAGTCTTATGTAAGTGGATTGTTTGAAAAGGTTTTTGTTGTTGTTTTTCTTATACCAAGAGGCCGTGGGAATCGAGCTCAGGCTTTCATTGCCATAGAAGAACGCTGAGATGAAGAGTCACTGATTTATGAACAACAGTCGGACAGGTCAACACAATCAAACAGTGTATTGTTTTGAAGTTGGAAAATACAAATTTATCCCAATCTGACAATTATGTGTTTGTGTTTTTTCCACTTTTGTGTGTTCAAAGCTAGGACGTTGTAAAGGATTAGAGTCTACTTTAGGCTAAATGCATACAAGAGGGGATCGAGTAGACAAAAGTAAAAGGCTTATCCTGCAAGTTGAAACAAGCCGGGTGTTAGTTCCCAAGTTCCCATGTGCATGCGCTCACATGCTGAGACGCACACGCAGGCACTAGAAAACTCAAATGATCCTAACTGCAAAAGAAAAAAAAAGGATTGACATAATAGGGTTTTTATAACTTGTAATTTGTAATAGTTTAATTAGCATGCTATGAGCTCGGTTCAGGCCGCAGCTACAGCACCGAGCTCTGTGTCCTGTCTGTCCATACACATGAATCTAGCCTGATCCTGCTCTGGGGGGGAGGCTCTATTGTCAGCCTGAATGCCTTCAGTCAGAGGTGTTAGATTTGATCCCAACAGGGAGGGTTTGGCAGGTTTGCGTGATTGTTGCCTACTCACCGAGGCTCATCCTCTCAAGCAGATTCCTGGGTGACATTATGTGTCTGCCCGCAGAACAAAGATGAGTAAAGAGGAGAAAAGGGGGGGAGGAGAGGGGATGGCTGGGGTAGCGCTACCCTCTGGCTCGGTACATGATCGAGTCTGAGCCTGCAGATCACAGGTGTGAGAGTCTTTTGGGCCTCACTACATTTTCTTTTTTTATTCTTCTATCTCCATCAGCGTCTTCTCCCTCCCTTCTCCATTTTTTTTACCCCCCTTCCCCTTGCCCTCCCACTCCACCAACCACCCAAATCTCTCACACACAATCATTCTTTCTCACTGTAATTCATGTTGCTCATCTGCAGTGTTTCCAGGAGAGACAAATTAAAAGGGGATTCTCATATCGCTCTGTCACACTTGAGCTGCGGGCCTCATGAATCACAATAAATTCTATTAAGCAGCACTCCCTCTGTTTCATTCCCTCCCCAGCTCCCACCCAGGGGGCCTGCCCCTGTCACTGCTAAACATCTGTGTTTATTTACACAATCACACACCTAGCTAACTGATTCCTAAATGTCCTGCCCCTCCTGGAGAAAAAAAAGAGTTAATGCTCATTTACAAAATGTCAGAGCAGTGTTGTGATTTTCAATGAAAAGACAAAAACAATGTTGCTGTAAATTGCAGGTTGCTCTTTCTGGGGATTTGCTGAAACCGGCTGCTCATGCACAAGATGCCTCTGATTAAGTCATAAGCTGCCTGCTGTTATGTTTAGAAAGTCACTCTTTACTTTCTACTAGAACGTTCATATTCCAATAAAAGAGATCATATTTAAGGACTATAATATCAAACTCTTGAGACTACGGTTTTCCCCAAAGGACGCCTTGATTCGGTGTGAGCTTAACACTCCCATGACTTTGTTCTTTATAAAGCTAACACCAAAGCACCTACTTCGGTGAGGGTGAGGATAAGCTGTGTACTCCATCTATTGCTCTCCTTTCCATTAGACAGACCAGACAGGCACTTTTCTATGTGCCACCATGTGAAACAAAAAACCATGCCTCATGTGGCTTCTCTCCAATGAACCAAGTCACGTGGCTGGTTTCCTGGCTAACTATGGATGTGGCAGTAGCTGATGGCAGGAGGTTGTTTTGTCCCCCTCCCTGTAAGAAGCTCACCTCTGCCCGTATGCATGCACACCAGTATATAAATTGCTGAATCAGTGTCAGTGATAGAGTAATGGCACGGGAGGCATCGTAAATTACAGCAAGCGATCCCGGGGCGCAGACACTGGCTGTCGTGTCTGAGTGAGCGCTGCGCTCCTGAGCTAATGAATACCTTCATCTGGCCCCAGCAGTCAGCAGATTGCCCCGTGTTGATGGATACTGTCAGCCCTCCGCCACACCACATTTCATTGCACAATAAACATGGTTGTCAAAACCAAACAAAGTGAAATCAATTCATCCTGTACAGTGAGTGCATGCTAAATGAAATTAACGTACTGTGGGGTTCGATAGCAGCAAAGGTAGTGTATTATTTCTGAATTCATGATGGCTTTAGGGCCTACAGGGCCCGGGCCGAGGAGAAAATGTATAACACACATGCAGAGCAAGAGCTGGTACCAAAAGCACGAATCCCTCATGCAGGCACAGGTGTTCCCTTCTGTTTGACTATAAAGTGCACAATTTAGGGCTTATATTATTACAATATTTTTTTAAAAAGAGAGCATAGCTCAAAGAAATGCAACATTACAGTGGTCACTGATGAAGTCAACTTACATGTCCAATATAAAAAAAAATAGACAACCATAAATGTTAAAAAATATTTCAAAAGTGAAGAAAAAAAGATTATGTGCATATAAGAAATGAAGTATAAATATGTCACTTTCATACTTAATGTCCAGTTCAAGCATAGGAGACTTTATATACTTGTCAGATACTTTATTGACATGATTTATGATTTTTTCATTGGCCTCCTACAAGCGGCAAGCCTCCATGGACAATAAATGTATGTGCTCTCTATTTATACTGACAGAACAGGTTTCTCAGTGAACAGATGGACCTCGAACATTTTCTTTGATGAAAAATCTAAACCAGCTTCCGCCATATTCAGTCTCTGATACATGTAAGGTGACTGTGTGTTTCCTGAGTACAAATATCTGTGGCATTATATATGTGTACAAAACACAGACAATATAGGTTCACTTGTCTAGTGTAATAGTTTTGAGAAGAAGACCTCGTTTCAAAATGGAGACACTCGTAATACTTAGGCTGAAAATTGTGCAGCATCTTCCGTGATTAGGGCAGTACGAGGTTTCAGCGAATTTAGAATTAATGTCTCTGCACAGCCCTCCATTACTCATTAAGAGTTTGATTTTGTTTATCAACTGAAATAATAATAGAAATCAAACCCCAGGTAACGTGTGCCAAGGCTGCTACTGGAATGGTCTAATGAGAAGGCTTCACATGTGGATGATGAAATATGCATGAGTCATCCCAAGCTTTCTTTTCCAGATTTGAGATCATTAAAGATGTATCGTAGCATATGGAAGGCTTTTTTTGTCTTATTTTTCAAGCCTTGTTTATCAACATGTTTTTGTTTGTTTAAATATTCATACTGCTTTTATTTAATTCTTTCACATCTTACATATAAAAGGAAGCAAATGCGCATGCAAACAGAAATCATTATCAGTCTGATGTACAGTTTAATACTGAGAGAAATTCTCTTATGCTGATTGTGAATGCCCTGATTGAGAAACAGCACTTTGCAGAATCGGCACACTCTCTCATCGCAAATGTGTGCCTGGTTTGTTTGTGTATGTGCTTTGGTTTTGGTGCTCGAGAGAGAAAGAAATAAATATAGAAGAAGTGAAGCAGAGGAATGGTGTGCCTGCATTGCATATATAAGTGTTAAAATGTAGTTTGGAAGAATGCTTTATTAAGATCTGCCAGAGTTCAAGCTTCCATCCTTGATTTCCTTTTTTAAAGACTACCTCAAATCCTATATTTGTTATTTATGTTGGCACACTTACATGTTTTATGGACACTATGAATGTCAGATTGAAATGTGTGCGGCTGAGTTTGAACACTTGCAACAGCCATTGAAGTCCAAGGTCTTCCCCTTTTGGATTCGTGTATAATCTGATTTTAGTATAAGTGAGAGTGGGCAGCTCCTCCTTAAACTGACATTGTATTCACTTTCATAGCACATAAAATATAGGCTTGTCAAGTCAGCTTTCTACTCAATAGGGAGCATTCCCCTCCATGAGGGTCAGAAGCCCCCACGCTCATCTGAAACAATGCTCACGACTAAGCTGAAAGCAGTGATGACAATTGATGAAGGAGAGTTAGATCATGGCTCGTCATTTAATCAATGTCTTGCCTCGCTCTCCCTTCTTGTTCCTGCTATGGCCATTCCAGAGTCCAAGGAAGTCAATGGCTCTGCAGATAAACCCCAACCCTATTATTGTTGGCCAACAGGAGGTGCTGGATCTGCTGAGGCCAGAGTCTTCAGGGAATCCAGAGGAAGGAACAACAACGAGCCACACATTAAGAGGCCAATGAATGCATTCATGGTGTGGGCAAAAGATGAGCGGCGCAAGATCCTGCAGGCCTTTCCTGACATGCACAATTCCAATATAAGCAAGATTTTGGGTGAGTACTTCTTAATTTGACATTATCTGACTAAGGGGGCAAATGTTCAATATTATAAATATTACAACATTACAGTACAATACACTTTTACTATCTATTGCTTTTTACAAATCCATCTTTAATAAGTGCCTTTTTAAAGGTGCAACTATACTTCTTTATTTTGAATGATGAGAATATCACTTTGTCACATAATCCCTTTAGTTTGTTTAATTATTACATGTAATCAACAAGGAGTAAAGACTAAAAACATAACTTAAAAAAAAAAATCTGTCCAAACCAGGTCTATAAAATGTATTGTTTGTTGTGTTCTTATTTAATCATAATTTTCAAAATAAGTTACTAAGTTGCTATGATTTTTATACATCAAGATTAGAGTGTATTACTCATAAATAGAACTGATTCGATACAGTGGCGAGTGACAGAAACAGGAGAGTGTGTTATCTCATAGGCTACCTCTGAATACAGATGGATTTATAACCCATCACTACCATAAGTGTTTGTCATGAAAAATGACAGAGGCTAAATGGGTCTTGTCCCCTCGGCATTGGAGTCCATACATCAGAGCTGTTAAAAGTGCTGTCATCCAGTACATAGCAGGACACTTCACAAAGCTGTACTATTTACTACGCGTGCTTGTTTTTCCTTACTGTTTGACACCGGCCCATGTCAACGATTTCAACACATATGTACTGTTTAAGCAGGATTATTAACAGAATGGTGTTTAATGGGCAATAATTACAGAACCCACACGCTAAATGAAGTGCAATTCAGTGGTAACACATGTTCAGACTGAATTTGTGAACTATCAGTGACTTATAAGGTATTCTTTTTTTTTCTGCTCTAAATCAACCCTGCTGTGTAGGTTCACGGTGGAAGTCCATGTCTAACCAGGACAAGCAGCCATACTATGAGGAGCAGGCCCGTCTGAGTAAACTTCACCTAGAGAAATACCCAAACTACAAGTACAAGCCACGGCCTAAGAGGACCTGCATTATTGACGGGAAGAAACTGCGCATTGGAGAGTACAAGCAGATGATGCGTTCACGGAGACAAGAGATGAGGCAGTTCTTCACTGTGGGGTAGGCAAGCTGTCACAAATCCCACAAACTAACCACACTGATGCACAAGCAAGCACGTACCATACGAAATGGACTGTAGCTTTCCCTTTTTTTTGCCTCTCTAGAAGTTGTTCTCATGCAGCCTACACACTTTTTAAAAATTATGGTTGTATTAATTTCTAATCAATCTGTATGAGTAAGACTTAAATTAAAATCAAAGTGTTTTTCCAACAGCTGTGATTTAATCATTTTATAAACAATAGCATCCTGCAAATAGAGAATGAAGTGCAGACATTATTACAGGATATAGGCTTTAAGTATAGACTTACAGAAGCCCAGAGGGCAGGAGTCTGCAGCTTAACACTTTAATTTACTGTGTGTGGTTAGCAGGATAACCCTTCTCCAGGTGTTCCCATGTCAGTCATAAGCTTCAGTGGCTGGAGTATCAATCATGCAGCGCAACAGCAGACAGTAGCAGCTCTAACCACGCACTGGTTTTATGTCACCAATAAACTGGGTAGTGTTTCTGAACAACTCAAAACGCGAGCTGTCAGGAGGACTGTTTTTTTTCCCCAAATCCTTTTCACAGAACCGCTGGCACACTGCTGTGGGGAACCTCTTATCCAACAGTCTGAGTTTAAGTGCTTTTACAACAAAAAAGAAAATGCAGTTTTTGACACATGCACACACTCACACATTCTGTAACACTTAAACTATTCTTTCCATTTGTCCTTTTATGGTTTTGGATGACAGAAAAGAGAGTAATGCGAGAGGCACATGATGAAAGTAAATATCTTATTATGTTTTTTTCTCCTGCATCCAGGCAGCCACCGCAGATTCCCATCACCACCAGCGCCAGTATGGTCTATCCCGGAGCTATTACCATGGCAACTACCACACCCTCACCTCAGATGACATCAGAGTGCTCAAGTGCCTCAGCGAGTCCTGAGCCATCCATTCCTGTCATCCAGAGCACCTACAACATGAAGCTAGAGCCCAGCGCGATGGCGAACAACAGCGAGCCGGTCAACGGCGAGGATGAGATGGACATGTATGAAGACTTCGAGGATGAGCCTAAATCAGACTATAGTAGTGAAAATGAAACACAAGAGCCAGTCAATGCCAACTGAGGCCTCTTTCACTGAGGAGGAGGCCGATGCAGTCACAACAGTCATACAGGAGGATGCCCAGGATCTGATCTGAGGGAGGGAAAGAGCAAAAGAAAACAACTACACCAGAAAGATTTAAGTGTTTAAAAAAAAAGGAACAATGATATATCATTTTGAAGCCAGCATGCACATGTGGCTTCAGCAGAAACAAAAGCTATTTGGTCTTAAGTGTTTCTTCAAGTGTGTGAAGCAGTTTGGTTGTGGTAATTATGATTTCTTTTTTTTTTATGTCATTGTTTTATTTTTCATGGTGATCATGGACATTTGCATTATTAGGTCGTTGCCTAGAACAAGACAGAACTTGAAATTGAACATTTGATATGAACCTATAATTCTTACAGTAATACCTTGTTTTCCTCTTCAATTAGGTGATTTTGATATATTACGTAACTGTTCAGGATGGGAATAATATTCTCACTCAGGTATAGTGCGCTAGCCAACAGCTTGTGAATGTTTTTAACCAATACTAAACCAGTACAAAATTAAATTCATATGGAGTGATTCCAACGTGCTACAGAGGGAAAAACATGTATTATTATTATTATTATTATTATTATTATTATTATTATATTATTATTATTACTATCACTATTATTAATAATTATTATCGTTTTTCACAAACTGCATTATTTTGTGCAGAAGTGCCAAACATTTCAAGTTGTTTCTAAAATCTGTAAAGTCTTTTGGGAGAGACTTTGTGAGTCTTAGACAATCTCTTGATCTCTTAATGCAGCTTCATTATCCAGTCTTTCTTTAATTTACCCTAACAGAATAAACAAATGAAACTCAGGAACTTGGAGGCAGAAGGCTCTGCAGGGGGGTTATGCGACATCTTTGGGTGGTAGCTTGTGATGCGAGCTGTTTTCCACGGAGCCCAATGCAGTGATCGTCAATGAAACCGACCAGCCCTTTCATTTCCTCATCCCCGTCCACACGGGGCGACGTGGCATCCCTCACTCATTTCCAGCTCTGACTCACCAAGTTCTTAATCAGAGTGATTGTAATCAGGCCAGAATGCTAAAGGGCCAAAGGCCTTCAATCTGTGGGATTGGAACAGCAGCGAAAGGCAGCTTTGGGGGCATTACATTCTCAAATTGATGTTGTACAATGTGGAGCTACAGTACATTCTGTTAAACACTTTAGCCCCATTTGGATGACAAGTTTAAAGCCTTAGGTCTTAAAACTTCATTTTTTTTTCAATCTTAATTCTTTTTAGACATTGTAAATCTTAAATTGACACTAAGAAGTCTTAAAGCAGAGCACGGTCATCGGGTTGATGCAATGAGCTGATTACTGCAGTAGTCTTAAGAGGAGTGACAGTTTTTGAGGATATTTCCAAGCAAACAAACAAAAAAGCCTTAAATCTAATGTTTCTTTCTTAAAATACCTTGTCATGTTCACATGACATTGGTAACCTAATACGGTGACTGCATTAGTGCACTTAGACAGTTTCTCATTCTGTCATCTCCAAGCTCTATTTTTATTTCTATGAATCTTATTAGCTGCTGGAATGCACTTATCCATTGCGTTAAAAGTAGGACAACATGGAACTGCTCTGAAAAACAAAGGGCACAAATTCTCAAATTTCAGCTAAAAAGCTGACAAGTGGTGACCCTCTGGAGATTGCAGCTCAACAAAGCTCCTCTAGCGGTCAAGGCCTTGATGTTGAGACTCAGATCCTCTTTACAGGGCAGAAGGTCTAAGTGGCTCCCCTCCCTGCCATGCCCTGCTCTGACCCCTGCCCACTGCAACCTCAGCACCCAGGGGGCGCCATCTGGCCCAGGGAAGGGGAAAACACTGGGGAGGGACAGGAAACAATAAAAGTGGGGAGTGTGTCCCTCATTGTGCTCTCCATCAAAGTGCTGGAAGTAAGGCCTCAACAGGGCTCCCACCCTGGTCCAATCACCAGGCACTGGCGAGCAGATGGAACAAGTACATCAAGCTGTGGGGGATTATTAAAATGACTGACGACTGGGTATCATCTGAAATACAGCATTATTAATGCATGAGTCCAGCTATTCCCCTCCCTTGCCCTTGAACCTGTCCATTTTAGAAAGAGCACAGGGTTTTTTGAAGGATCTGAATGGCTGGTCACTGGCTTTAACTGGTCGAGATCCCCACTGCTGGTCACTGCATTTTTCTCCCGCCTCTAATTGGTACAGATGGCGCTTTATATCTCTTTAGCACTCTTATCTTCTGTACTTCTATTGTCAAAAACCATTTAGTGCTGGCTCGCATTGTTTCTACATTTCAAAGCATTTATAGTTACGTTTCTTAGAATTTTTTTTTTTATTCACCTCATCAGTAATTCCCATTTATTATTTTATACCATTACATCTTTTCTACATTGTTCTATTTTTGAGGTACAAAAAAAACATTAAGGATGCTCTCTTACGAAAAAAAAAAAAAAAAACAACCCCAAGTGGATTTTCCTCCAAGTCAACCTGTTTGGTATTTGTAAGCTGTTTGCTCTTGTTTGCTGGTGGCTAGATTGATTTGTATGTGATTGTAAATATTTTCATGACCATGCCACACTGATTTAGCGAGGCTGGCAGTTAAAAAGGACTCTTCACAGAACTGAAACTTGACTGTGCTTATATAGCAAAAAAAAAAAAAAAAAGACAAAAAAAAGAAAAAAAAAGAAAAGAACTCATGAGGAGACAATGTTTCATAAGTGTTATAAGCACTGGATATACAGTAAATTGTATTTTTTATCAATGCTGATTAATGTGAAGCTGTTTGAGGAAAAACAACATGAATGAACAAAATTCCCCAGTAGGATTCAAGTGGGTTTGCTCTCACAGTTGCCAGATTTGAGTCAGTTTTTGTCTACTTATTTTGTTTATTTATGCAAAGACACATGTGATGAATGAACACTTTGTTTAAGCTTCAGGGCTGCCTAGGGGAGAGACTCAGCACAAGAAAGTGAGCAGAAAAATCAACAGCAGGCTCGGTTAGCCGTGAAACACCAGACTTCAGTGCATTGTATATTGTATTTGAAACTGTAGAGTATCAACTTATTGTATTTATTAGCCACAGCTGGCTCTAAAATTGTCAGTGAACCAACAAAAAATGGACAATCAATGAAACAGAACACGTTTGATGAATTGGAGCTCAAAAAATGGTTTTCAGTGAATTCACCATCTCATTTCGATTTTATTGTAAATATAACATAGGGAATATATTTTTGTTCATGAGTGCTTTGTGAAGTATAAGTTATGTATTTGGCTAATCTATTTTATTTTCCTTTTAATGTTTTATTTTTGTATGTGGTTTCATGTTTTTTTCAATCCTGACAAGTCACTGTACCTCATGTAGATGCTGAAATTTTCTGCTTTTTTAAAAGAGAGCAGTGTCGGACCTGAGACAGAGAGAAGCACCTCGTCTGCTTATGTTTTGATAATCTTCCATGGAATAAAAAAAATAATAATAATCTAAATGAAATCTATACTCATTAGACTTGTTAATATAAGAGTCTTTACAACTAAGGTACTCTTTCAAACAACAAGCACTTGATATAAAAGATTTAATCAATAATTTGTCTAATCATTATAAAATCTTAGTGGTATGCTGTATATCCTCACTTGTGTTTTGTGTTTAATACAGCACTCATAATATGTGGCAAATTCCTTATGAGGAGCTGATATCATCCTAATACAATCTGCATGCATTTGGCTTGCATCATTTACATATTCACAAAAACAAAGTGTTTTTTAATGAATGATTGTTTTAAACACAAGTGATGTTTTTAGATGTTTTTAAAAGGTGGGAGCGTGCAAATATTTATTTGTTTCAACGTGGCAAAATGCACCGACTTTGTGCATTCTTCTTAGTCTACTCTCTCCTTGCCATTATTTTTCTTTTTCTTTGTATGTTGCTGATTTTTAATGAACAATTTCATGACTATCCAGCCATCTGCAAATGTAGCCCTCACAATTGTTTTCTTTTAATTCACTTGTTGAACATGCAAATGGTTTGAATGAACTATTGAAGACAACTTCTGTGCTGTTTCAACATTACTTACTGTATTTTTTTTCCTGTCTGAACTTTGTGATGTATATGGTGGGAATGTTCTCTGTGTTAATTTAATCAGCACAATTCACTGACATGCTGGACTGACATGCTAGCTGCTGTTCAGAAGTGTAAAATTTGTTGTTCAAGGCAACATTTATAGTTGTCTTTGGTACTTTGCTTTTTAGAGTTGTCTCTCAAGCAACACTGTGTGTGGCTCTTCTGTCACTGGAGCCGTAGTTTTGAAATTGCTGGCAGCCTGATACAATTTTCTGCGTAGAATTTTTTTTTTTCTTTTCTTTTTTTTTCCTGGCAGGTACCTAGGCCCATGGCAAGTATTGTTTGGGTGTTATTAGAGAAAATGAAATACATAGTGTCTGTTGCTGCTTTAAAAAAAAGTTTATGTCTGAATATGTAAATAGTTTATCATAATATCTTGTACAGTCCAATGTAAAGTTTTTAATTCAACTTAAAAAAATGTTGCCATCACATTTGTGTTCACATTCTTCATACAGTACAAAAGATCAATTATTTGCTAGGGGTATTATTGCTAAAATGAAAAGAAAACAAAAAAAAGAAAATGTTAATATTTTTTTTTTTTTTTTATGTTTGTTTTGTTTTGCTTGGCTTCAAAGTGTACACCAGCAAGTCTTTTGGTTTCCATGTGCAGTATTGACGTGAGGTAAACTTAAGGTGAATAATTTTACAGTGATGTGTACGGAGAGGAATCTCCTTTGGCTTTGGTAGTATTAATACACTATATTAAGTAAAAACAAACCAATGAGTGACACATTCGGGTCCATCAAGGCACCATGGAAATGTGTATACTGTATATGATTAAATTATCCCCAGAGGAACAATTCAGGCATATTATAATGTAACACCATTTTCTGTACGTCTCAGTCCATTGTAACTGTGCAGCGGTGGGCTGAATAACTGCCTGTTTAAGCTCATTTACCTCAAGAATTTCCTCCTTTTCTGTAAAAGAGACAGAAATTGTGTTACAGAAAGCTTCTCACATCACTCCATCTTTTGTACTGCTGTTGACACTTACAAATTAAAGAAACATTTTGTTTTACGAATTGAGTAATCATTTTCTTTTCAGAGTTACACACTAATATTTGTTGGCAAGGTAAGAAATCACAAACATTTGCCCACATTTTAACGAGTCTGTAACAGTAACCGTACACTTTTGTTTCTCCATTTACATTCCAGAAAAATGGCTCCCATATTCTTAAAATGTATTAATATTACATTAGTGGTATTAGTATATTACCAAAATGAGATTATTCAAATAATTATTGATTTGTATTGGAAAAAATAAAAAAGGTTGTTACGGGATTTGAGAACTTTTACATTAACAGTTCCATTACAAAGGGAAATGATAGATTATTAATCTATTCCATTATAGTTTAGAGACCAAGTGTGCAAGATTGCCTTTATATGCATTATATTTCCAAGGGACAATATTTTACAAAACACCAGTAAAGAATTAAGCATGTTAGATAAAATTAACTTTATTACTCTATTTGATAATACATAAAGCTTAAAATATAGTTAGATGGAAATCTTGACTATCAACAAAATTGCATAATGTTTTTGATAGTGTATTAGTCTTAAACTCAGACAGTCAACACATTAAATCTGCCAGAGCCTACACACACTTTTAGCATTAATTTAAGCTGCAGGACAAAAAAGTTTTTTCCAATTTTGGGGTGAAAACAGATTATCAACAAAATGACACAGTGTATTAGTTTTAGGGGTAGACAGTCAGCAACATTAAAAAGATGCAGACGTTGAGGATTATGGGAAATGACGCCAGACTTTGAAAAGGCACATCTTCCCTCTGCAGCTCTCTCTTCTCTGTCCAAATAAAATATTAAATGTAAATATACATCACCTGACCCCATTTCATGCCACAGCAACATAGAGAAGATCCGTTTTTCTTTTGTGTCAATCCATGGAGTAGAGCAGTACAGTCACGCCTGGCTGAATATGATCAGCGATTGGTAATTACACAGCTGTCTCCTACCTGCCTGAAAACATCTGTTATCCAAATTCTGTGTCATGGGGTAGATTTTTAACAGCCCCCTGCCCTCAGTCCACAGAATTGAATTATGATATGCTGAATGGTACATGTAAGTAAGAAATTCTAGCTGAATAACACAAAAAACCTTTCTGACATTGCAACTAACATACATGACAACCTGTTAATCTTATCATTAAAACAGATTTAATATTGTAAAGATGCCATATGAAGAAAGAGGTTTTCATGTATTATTCTGTTTATTTATATGGTGTTAATGGTGCATAATGTACATTAAAAATTAAACCTTCCCCAATTTTGCTAGAGGACTGGAACCACATTTTAGGTTTATGCCACAGTGTCTTTTTTCTTCTCTACAGTGGAAACATTTGTGCAACATTAGCTGCCATTTAAAATGAAGTTTTATCAGCCTCCTCAAACAACCATCTACAGCCTAAAGTTCATATAAGTACAGTGGCATGAACACGAGGGTGGTGACTATAGTTCACTTACTACCGCCAGTGAGATTTATACAAAGGTTTTCCAAATGTTACCAATAGAAACTATATAATGCTTGTCCTCACATATAGATGTGAATGAAATCCATTTAAATAGGACGAAATATGTAACATAAGGATAGCATCAAGAGCTCTGTGTCTAAATCTGATTAAACTAAAATATATGGACCCACCCTACCATATTTAATATAGCACTATAAAAGTGGCATTTACAGAACTGTTGACACAATAAGATCCAGATACCTCATAAGGTTTGGCTCTCAGAACAATATCTGCACATGCAAGCGTCCAAAGGATCCTTGACCTACTGAGTGGATGTGGGTCCTGTTTTTCTTACAATACAAGAGCAAAAACCTGTTTACACAGTCACATTGTGGATACCTTACACAATCGAAGTCATTCAATTTCAGCTTAAGATTAGTTTTAAGGTCAGTGCAAGTCTTTAGGAAAAGAATGCAACTCAACATAAAGTCCCTTACATGTGTGAAAACCTAGTGCACATGCTTGTGTGTGTGCCAGAGGTCATCTTGAGTTGTAAGCTCACACTATGTCCATCATTCTTCGCTGGATCTCTGCCATCTATTGCTCATTATCATCATAATTATTATGAGTCCTTCCGCCTGCATGCATTTGAAATAACGCCTTTCTTGATGCACAGCATCGAACATCTGAGACATATTTTGAGTCAGTCTTATTACCTTTTTAAAGTACATTTCGCTAATTCACAGTCGTTCTACCTCTGTAATAGAGATACTCATCTAGACACAAGGATAGTCTTTTTTTTTACCATTCGGTATGAACAGTTTAATTCGTTGTTGTCATCAATCACTTCATCTTTTACTATTGTACTGTATTCTTCCCTTCCCAAAAGCATATGAAACCTACAGTTTAACTGCAGTGTCTGTAATAGATGTCTGTGTAAGTGCTCTCCCGCAGTAGATGGAAAACTAGACATATACCTCTCCACAATAAATCTCATAGTAATTTTCCAAGCTTGCATGGCAACTAATGGCATGGAGAAAAGCTCTGAGCTTTGTGTATTTGTCTTTGTATTGTTGTGCAAGCGAGTGTGCAACATTATAACACTGCTGAGCTGGATGTATTTTAATTTTCTTTCTTCTTTGAACTGTTTTTGCTTTACATTGTGCTCATAGATTTCTTTTTGCGCTGAATAAGAGGATAGGGGAATAATTGGTGGTCTGGTGAGCTATGGGGAGTAATCCTGCTGTTCGCAAGTGGCCTGTGTGAATGAACTGTCACTGCTGTACAAAGATGTGTATGTTTGAACAGCAGCTAATAATTAATACAGCAACACTGTCGTGTAGCGGCAGGGCTGCTATTTCACAACTCTGATGACTAAACACCGGAGGGAAAGCGAGCCGTGAGGGGCGCCTGGAACAATATTTTACTCATTTGGATCTGCTCAATGCTACAGCCGTTGCACCCAGTGAATCTGTCAGACAGCACCATTTCCCCAAGAACAGCTGCTATTTATCTGATTTTCTCATTAGGATTGACTCATGACTTTATTGTACTGGCTTTGGCAGAGCTACTGCAGCGCCTAGGTACGGCTCTTGAAAACAGCTGAAACTTAGTCTCCTTGGTGTTACTAGATGTAGGTACATGTAACACCTGCCTGTGTAGGGATTTATCCTCCTTCTGCCTTTCAGCCTCCAGGTAAAACGATTTTTTTCCAATATTCTTATAAACCTTACATGGATATAACATTCTCCGAAAAGGAAGATCTATATAAAAAATATTAAGTGAGAAACCTGCAGTCAGCAGAGACAGAGCAGGTGAAAGAAAAAAGTTTGATCTCAGGAGTCATCAAACATGTATACAAGACGAGTGTGTACAACAGCCCAGACCCTTAGCAATGTTTTAATCCTTAGAGGTGAAGGACTTAGGAAATCTTGCTAATTTCACAGATGGTTTAAAATAGATTAGTGTGGAGTAGCAGCTCCCGGAGAAGGGCTGACCCACCAGGCTCCCTGTGCAGCTGCCAAAACCCTGCGCCTGATGCTCAGAAGTGCCTTCCAAAAGTCCTGCAAGGTTAAACTCAAACTTAAGCATCCTGAAATGCCATCCTTGTTATGGGCTTTACTACATCTTCAATAAACTTCAGAATTCTTTCATTCTGAATTCATGTACATAAGTCATTGTTCTTCTGCAATTATTTTTTATTCCTCATATTTAAGGTTTCTTTTTAGTCATTTAAAATTGCCGTCCTTTTCGCATTTTATTTATTTAGTCATAAACAGGAGCTATTATTAAGTTCAATAATAATTGAAGTTTCCAACTTTGGAGTCGGAGACCTTGGGAAACACTTTTTCCCTTGTGTCCTAACCTGAAACAATAAGGATTTCTCTTTTAAATCAATGTGTCCACTTGGCCACACATGCCTTGTTATTTCGTGTACTTTCCCATTAGACATTTTGTACAATGCATCCAAGAGCCATTCTTTGTGCTGGAATAAAGGAGTGAATCAGACTCTGCATGGTATTTTGAGGAGGCCAAGCCTGCTGCTAGAGCTGGGCTGTGTCCGAGTGGGCCTGACACAACTCTGGCCTGGCTGAAAAGGCCCAGCTTGGAGTTAATGTGGAAAGACAATGGCACAGGGTGAAAAACTCGACATGGTTTTGTTGGACTTGTCATTCTTTGGTGCATAGCTGTGCAGAAAGCCTAGGAACCATCTGAATGTTATTTGTGCTTTTTTGACCTATATTTGGGACAGCTTTCACAAAGCTCTTGTGAGAAGGTTGAAACAATGGAGAGGCGCTTTCTGAAGAGGGACAAACCTTGACTTCAGCCAAACCATCTTGGACCTCCTTTATTTAAATGGTTTGTCTCCAAAAGCTGACATCATGGCACAGCTTTGCTGAATTTACCATGACAAAAAAAAAGTTAAAATCCAAATAGTGATCATTAATTTACAATCAAAGGTTGTTTTTTTTATATTTAATAAGAGCAATTAGATTTAGAAACAGCCAAATGTAATGTCTGGACTGGCATATTTGACATTACATACATGTGACGGCTGTTAAAAGTCAGCACCAGACTTTTCAATTCACCAATGTAAAAACATCTAATTGATTTTTTGTATTTTTTTTTTATTTTTTGTAAAATGAGTTGCGATGATGCTAAAAATATATTAGCGCCTATGTAAATCAATCAGTTTTTCTGAGCAGTTGTTAGGAACACTGGGCTGCTAAATGAACTTTTGAAAATCCACATGGGACAATATTTCAGAAAATGTAATTTTGCATACTGTTTCACATCATTGCATCTCTTCAGTGCATTTGTCTCCCAAAGCATTTGACTGAATTTCTGTGGGGAAGAATAAATGCGTAATGTTTTTTAAAAGCATCCCAGCTCCCTCAGCATTTTGAAGAATTAAACAAAATAAAGGTTTCTTTCTTGGAATATGTGTTATTCTCTCAAAGCTATCACTCAGCTCTCTCATGCATATGTGAATTACACACCTTTATGAATATGTAAATGTTGGTAGAATGCCTCATTAATTAGTAATTCATGCATTTTTCACAAGCCCAATACTTTGCCAGTGTAGTCTGATGAATTATCAGTTTAAAAAAAAGGATTCATCATCACGTTTTCAGTGGTTTTGAACTACATCTGTAATTTGTGTAATTCAATGAATATGATTTGCTTAGCTTTTTATGCCGCTATCAGTGCAGCTGTCTCATAATATGATCTATGGATTTAGAATCTGCAATTGCACTTACAATGTTAACAGGCATATTTCATCACATAGATGTTTGCTTACATTATTATATTTTGGTTGAAATACTGAAATGTGTCTGAAATTAGTTTTCTGAACATGCTGTATTTGAGGAGATAATCCTATAGTGATACTTATTTAAAAATATGTCTGAACATCTTGTAACACGGCTTTTACACACTTTTAAAGGACATCAATACAAACCAAAATATATTAAATCCTCAATTGAATTTACACATGAATGCAAAAAACAGATGTTCTACATGAAACAATTCTATACCAGACAAACGTAGAGTTTGTCATGTCCAAGAAGGTTTTTCATCTGGTTTGGTCTTGATGTTCCCTTGAAGTAAATACTGTACCTGTGAACTGTAGTGCTGTCATGGGGTTTCCTGGACATGTGGCTTTTAAATGAGCCCTCTTGTTAAATCATTACCACGTTCTGGAGAGTCGAACACCCACTGAGAGTGAGTAGAAATACACTACATCAGTGTGTACTGACCAGTGCACATTGATGGACCATGAATTTAACATGAAGCATACAAGCAGAGGCACATGGAGATGTTGCCTTTTCTGATGGGGATTAAAATCTGCTACCTTACAGATGCAGCCACTTTGTTCCTGCTACCCCATTGGTGCACAGATATATTTATGTAAATGGACTGGGGCCCTGTGTTGTAAAAATGAGTGTACTCTGAGGAAAGAGTGCCAGGGGATTAACAGCAGTAAATACTGTACGTGATGGCAGGGGGGGTTAAAAGAAACAAACAAATGTGTCCTCATAATAATGTATAGCACTTTACAATTCAAAAGCACAACATTAAATCATTCATCTAGATTATTTTAATAAAACTGTATTAGCTTTGAATAATGGGTGGTGGGTTTGAGGGATAGGGGTGGGGATCGGACTAAAGGACTTGGCTTTCAATCAGTGCCGTCTCAGAGCCGTCAAATCAACTTAGACAGATGTATGGACATAAGAAATGAAGGCATGTATGTATGTACACGGAAAGAGCTCATGACGTGTTTTCATACCTATTACATAGAAATGTAAGGAAAACTGCTCTTCAGTATCAACCTTAAACCATAAACCTTTGCTGCTGTTGATTTTTTTTTTTTATAGTTAATGTAACTGTTGCGTAACCTGGAGTAAAAATGGAAAGAAGAGTGGTCAGAATATAGACTAATGCCCATAAAGTTGGAATCATTTTGTTTTCAGACACATTCCTCTTTTTATTCCTATTTATACACATCCGGAATCACCTTTGACCAGATAAAATAGCATAATAAGTCCCTGTTACACTTAATCTAACAAAAATAAATCATATTGCCAGAATCATTTCATAAAAATAGTTAAAAATACTTTATTCCTACTTCATGGGCAACTAGGGCAGCACGATTTTGGAGAAAAATAAACATTTTCTTCTAAAAACTCCATTTTTCGATTGAGATTTTTGGGTAAAACTACAAAACACCACAGAAGTTTCATTAATTTTGTCTGTTTGTGGCATTTTAGCCGTCATTTTTTCCTGTGCAACTCACAATGCAACGCACTGCTCCCACTCTGGTGTGTGATGTTTGAGGTTCTGAAATAAGTTGATTGTGCTGCTGTCTTTGACAGATAGTAGTACTGATGTGTGGAGACCAAAGACTGTGGAGACCGCTCACACAGTTAGTAGGAGGAGCCTATGGTAGCCCGGAGGAGCACAGGCTGGAGAAGAGTGAGAGATCAAATTTGATTTGACGATAACCCTTTCTCAAACATCGTCCTAATTAAATAATCCAATTTTGATTTAAAATCAATTAATCGTGCAGCCCTATGGGCAACAGTGTATTTTTGCTAAAATTATCACAAAAACCCATGGAGGAAAAGGCTATAATTTGTAGTAAGAAAATCTGAAACATTAATAATAAATGACTTTTAATAACATTATGTGACTGATTGTTACATAAAGACTAACAGGTAGCATATGGGCTGAATTTCTGCACAAGCCGATCTGTATTTCCACACTGTTGCTGTTGTTGATCACTAGTCAAGCTTCAAATGCAGCTTCTTGCATCTCAATGTGATTTCAATTATGACTTCATGGATGAATTACCTACAGTGCTCAAGTATGTTATGAAACATGTGGCAGACTCAACAAATTACTTAATGACCAGATCATAAGCTAAAGCAAGATTCTCCTCTGCCCTTCATACCTCCATATGTAAGTCTGCGGTCAAAAGACAAAAAGGTCACATATTCAACAACAAATTAAGAAGCTACTAAAAAAAAAGACTGTAGACATCGGGTGCTCTAAGGATGATGGGTTTATGGTGCTCTTAACAAAATTTTAAGGGTATGTTCACAGGAATTTACTTCCATTGTTAATGTTACAAGAAAAAATACATGGAATATTCAATAATGGCAGCCTACATATTAAAATGAATTAAACTATTATGTTATGTCATGTAATGAAGTTTTTCTCCACGTAGTTAACACTGTGAAAGGGTGCATTTTATTCCAAACCACGTTCTTTTAAGCTTAAATTTAAACCTATTGGCACTTTCTGTGCCTCAACCTAAACAAATAGTTTTGGAACTTCAACTGAAAAATATAAAAAACTGCAACTGGAAGTGAAAGAAAAAAAACATGCAAACACACACACACACACACACACACACACACACACACACACACACACACACACACACACACACACACACAC
>JAPTYQ010000018.1:35891240-35905013 GCA_029814465.1 Ostorhinchus cyanosoma
CACACACACACACACACACACACACACACACACACACACACACACACACACACACACACACACACACACACAGAAATTGTATACTACATCTGGAAATCAAACCCTAGGATCCCACATGAAAGTCCAATGACGTATCTATTCACCCACACCATTAGTGGCAGAGACCGTTGTATCCTATATAACATGGAACCCTTCTTTGTGTGTGCAGATGTATGTTGCATCTCCTGTGATGCGAATGGTGCTTATTGTAGTTGTGTTCTATATTTTACATTTAAATAATTTATCACTATGATTATGATGATCATTAAGCTATTTTGGTGCCCAGTTGGAAACTTTGGTGCCCACTGCAGAAACCGTGCAATAATAATAATAATGGTAGCGGCGGCGTTGACTGGAGAATCCCTACTGGTAAACTAAAACCTGTTATTGTTTTAAAATGTTCTCCCAAATCCATAAGGATCTGGTGGATGAGTCCTGTGAGGTTCATTAATGACAAATGTTTTCTCATCTCATCATGTCTCGTGTTATCACGCAGCTTTGTTCAATGTTTAATCTGGAATCCAGCATCCTGTCATTCTGTCTGTTCCTGCAAGTGACACCTGTTTTTACTGGTCCTGGAAATTCTAGTTTGGCTTAATATTCACCTGCAACATGGAACAAAAGGAGACTCAAATTTTAATCTCATTACAATTTAATCAGAATTGTTCTCGTTTCAAATGGATTGTTTCTTTCTTCTGCTTTTATCACTGCAAAACACTCATTTTCTGAGTGTAATCCCTTTAAAATAATATTGTTTTTTAAGGTTTTAACTTGTTTCCAGAATTATCTGTTTTTACTACCATTAATTCTTATGTTTTCTTGATTATATTGCAAGTTATTCCTTCACCTCAACATATTGCAAGATTAAATAAAGGTTGTAATAATGAAGCAATGTGTAACAGACTTTTGCTAAGAATAACAGAATATAGTTCAAACTGTAGATTCTAATGATTTAATGGGGCCGGTATAATCATAAGAAAAATATATCAAATCATTTCCATATGGATATGTTTTTCTCATTTCTAGTAAACATATGTGTAATAAATGGAATAATGAGCTGGTTACTATTGCTAAATAACCTTCTTTCAGTTCATTGAGCTTTAGATCACTCTGTCAGGGTTTATATGACTGGCTCACTGTACACTGTTCTTACACAGAACTGAATGTGTGTGTCTGTATATTTGGTGTTATTAAATATTAGTCTTATTAAATTACAGTAAAGTAGTCCATTGTCCAAACTACTTGCTGAAATAAACATGCAAACTGTTTAGTCTAAAACCTAATTGATTATAAGCCTCTATTTGAGAAGAGTTTGTATACATATGGAACCTATAGAGGAAACACAGACACACAAGAACACATTATCTTTTCCACAGGTTATATTAGAGCTGCTTATTGTGCCTGTTGCCTAATGCTTTTAGTTGTAATTCTTTAGGATTTGTTCACCGCTGTTGGGGACATGTCTTGACTCCGGAGAGACAGTGGTGGTGATGAAAAACCGACATAAGATTAAAACATGTTGTCTGTGGAATTCAACATTGTCTCCCCTGCAAATTTACCATATTACAAATTATATTACACCAGGCTTGTCAAGCATTTGGGTTCTGATAATTACTATGCAATCATATAGATGTGAGTGATATTAAATATTCATTTACTAGTTCCTTGAGGAATAATGGTGATGGAAAAATCTTGGAAGTTGTTTTCTATTTTTAATGATTATTCCAACAAAGCTTAGCTGAGATGAGATTAATATTTTGTCTGGCTGTGGTGTGGGTGGGTGTTATAGGGAAGGAAAAAAAAGCAAAGGGGTTTTACCCTTACTGTGTGGAGGAGGTTGGGTTTTGACTTCATATTAAGCAAAGGAGTTGAAGTGATTTTTCATGTATTTCAGTAAAGCAGTTCTCCATTTCTAAACCCTCCCCTCATTCACACTCGAGCTAGAGATTGACATAGTAATAAACTGATGTTAATTAGATGTACTTTGAAATTCTTCATTCTGCTCCTCTCCATGCCCTTGTGGAGCTGGTGGCTTATTAAATCATTTGCTGCTCTTGGGTGATCTTCTTTTGAATGCTGGCCTGACCCTCCGGGCACAATTTATTTTTATTTCAAAAAAATTTTACCAGCAAATTTTGCATTAGTTCAAGAGAATTATAAATCATTATTACATAGGCGGACACTTCAAACATTTTGTTTTAGAGATTTCTGCATGATGAGGCATCAAAGGAGATGTTCACAGTGATGACTGTTACACTGGCACATATCCATTCATTAGGACACTAACACTGAACATGATCATGTTTTCTACATGGTCCACAAAATAGTGTATGGATGGTATTATTCATAAAATTTTCTTTTAAGTTAAAGGTGGTTCCAAATATGCAGACATTTCCAGCCTATTAATAAAGACTATGCTGTGCTAACAGTATCTGTCCATGTAAACTGAACATGAAAAAAAAATTGCAATGAAACGTAGGGGTTGTGCAGACTTTTTCCATGATTTACCTGCCCAAGAAAAATGTCTTTGATGAGACAAAAAGAGTCAGTACACAGACCATGATCCTGCCTGTCATGGGTCCTCTAATTCAGAGCAGTGACAGTTCACCTCAGCATGAACTGTCAGATGCTACGACAGTTTCAACCACGTCTAAGTCTCTTAGATCCTCTATCAACTCAGACACAATTCATAGATGGAAGACAACAGACAACACATAAACACACAGTGTAACGGAGTGATCAAACTGACTGAGGGTGGGAAGGTCAAGCAACTCTAAGCAGAGGCTAGAATTAGAATACTGATGGAAAAACAGTTACAAGTGATCAAAATCCAATCAATGAATCCATAGTTTTAGAAATTGAGGAGATTTGGCATTATCTCTTCTAGTTATTTGTTGGAATCCAATTTTAGGTATGTTTGAGGTATCTTGTGCTTTTTTTCTTTTGTTAATTTTTGCCTTGGCCTATCCTTTTTACAGATTGCTCCTAAATGTAATGGATTTGACCTTCCACCAAGTTCCATGAAAATTTGTGCAGTAGTTTGTGGGTAATGGTGAGACTGCAGAGAGACAAAGGATCAAAATATTGGAGGACCCTGGGACCTTGGTTAGGGTATGCAGAGCTCTTCTGGTTGGAGAGCTCTTCTGGTTTAAAATTTATTAACATGCCTGTCAAATATCATGTTATACTGTACAGAATAGCACAAAATATGCAGCAAACATTCATGGCTGCAGGAGGACAAACCCTGAGAAACATGGTTATTAAGTCAATCTTTGGATGGATCATCATAACAAATAGTCTAAACACTAAGGCTGAGACTAGTTGTCATGGGGCAAATTGTAAAATCTTCTCAAAGTAGACTAATAAAGTTTTTAAAGGTTTAAATTCTTTTTGAAATCCAATCAACTGTGTGTTTTGTGCGGTTTCAAATGAACAGATCAGAAGACAAACAGAAGAGTGAATTGGAGATGCTAAAGGCCTGGCTTTAAGCTACTGCAGCACAGCAGCTCAGGTCTAGCCTATTTGTTAGAAATGGTGACTCCATTTGGTTAGTTCATTAAGTTTTTTCAGGCTAAGTTAGATGTTACTGCAGGCTGACTGCTGGTTTTAAATGGTTGCTTCACAAAAACTCTATGGCTGACAAATTATATGAGTATACATACTGCTGTAATAGTGGTATTCATAGAAACAGAACTAAGGCTACCTTGAACCACTGCATGTAAATGGGTAAAAATGAACAAGTACAGGTTTTACTGCAATGCAAGAGAATGTTCATCATATCTTTAGCAGATGAGACTGAAGACTGATTAGAGCCTCAGCCGCTGATGCAACAAGGAGGGATATACACAGTGGTGGAAAGACGTTTTGGACACCCCATGCAATTGTGATGTGTTGCATTCTCCAAACCCACATGCTCTCCTCTGCATATACACTGTTCTGTTGAGGTCAAAATTGGATGTTTCAGTAAGATAATGCCCTTTGAAACTCATCCAGGGCATGACATGCTGGAACTGACAAGAATCTTTTTGTTATATTATTTTTTTCTTGATAACAAAAAAAATCATTTGCATTCGTTTGTGTCTGTCTGATGCATCCACACCTTTTGAAACACAAAAAAGATTTTTCTGCAAATATTTCATGATAATGTTTGAGATTGTGTAAAATGCTGAGGGTGTCTGAAAACTTGTTTCCACTACTGTATGTGTCAGTCACAAAAAAAGTCTGACTACTCTTATACATATATTCATTAGCAGTACATGTCAAATATGATATAGTATTATGAAAATATACTTAGTAAAATGAATTAAAAAATGTAAAAGTATAAATATAAGAGAGAGCTTAATTCCTGCACAATAAGGCCATAACTGAGAATTCCCACTGACTCTCCAAACAGCTTATTAGTTTAAGTCTCAGAACTGAAACCATGATCTTTATTATTCCCATCTAATTAGACGGCATATTCAGCAAGCATTGAACCATTGAAATTGAAAGACTCAGAGGAGTTGTGAATAATACCATTGTTAGGGCTACAGCAATGCCTGTGGCATGGCCAGCAGAATAAAATGTAGCTTTAGTATCAATTATAGGAGCATGATTAGTAAGGCTTTGTCTCTCAGTCCCACAGAGCTACAGCATACAGCCAGCAAGGTCAATTATCTTCCACCCAGAGGTGGCGAAGCTTTTTGATTCAGCCTGCCTTTTAAATATCTGCTGTAATTCTAATATCTCATTAATGTTCCACTGCTTTGGCCAGAAAATGTTAAACACTAGCAAAGATCACAGGATTGTCCAGAATATTTAGCCCAAATGTGTAATTACGCTTCAATCACATACATCTACACTGAATAACACGAGTCAACCCGCATGTAATGATTAACTTCAGAATCAGGAAAACTTAAACTGTTTTACAGAAAATTAGATTCAGTCAATCATCAATGCATACAGATACACTTCAAAATATTTCATTTAAAATGTGCATGAATAAAATATTTCTGATGAAATGGAAAGACTAGATAAAGCACATAGGTTTAGGAAAAATCGGATCACCACAGCTCATCACAGATGATTCTAAAGGTTTTGTTTTTAAATGTTTGGTGTGACAGACACTACAAAGAAACGCACTACAAAATAAGATGAATGAGAGGAAAAAGGAAGAAGAGGAGGAAAAGGAGGAAAGCATGCTGTGCCAACTGAATAGGGCCTGGAAAATATCTTAATATTGAACAACGGAGTAAGTTTCACATCAATTTAAGCTGCTGGCATTCTCAAATATAATATGCATTACGCATGAAAAGAGAAAGAGGGAACTGAGATCATATTGAAAAGTATTAATTTATCAGTTTATTGGTTTTGCAGTTAAGTACGGTGTATTTCATTTGAGGATTTGGCATTTATCTGCACTGTGGTTTTGTGCTTAAAAGATGTAAAAGCTCTTGTCTGAAAAAATCATCTGACTCCTGACACAGTAACTCTGCTCTGGAAAAAAGACCTGAATGAATTATTGCAGTCCATTTATGTTGTTAATTCAGGGGATAAATGGTGTTGGAGCCCTGAATATCTAACTTGTCAGAAATTTGGCACCTTGTTGAGACACATGTTCGCTCCTGGAATCACTGCAGCAAAATCAAACTTTGCCGTCTGTTTCATATTAAGACTCTGGTTTTAAAAGCTTTCAACTAGTCCACTAAATTGTAATGCAATTTTTCCAGAGCCCATGTTCTCAATGTGACTCCTACAGTTAAGGATGTAATGGTGTGTGGTTAGAAATATAACATTGGCTCCCTGGGACAGTTGTCATCTGGTTTCTTGTGACTCTGTCTCCCATCTTAGGCCTCACTTATATGATTATGAGCGAACATTCAGAAAGTGAGATTTGGAGTGGGACAGGAACATTGAGTAGTGCGGATTTCACCTCACAAGGAAAGGCTCGGTTTGGGTTCAGTTTCTGTTGTCATTGGATGATGGTCATGGTATTACTGGTTGTATTTACATACATCTTAAGCTTCGGAGTTTCATGGATTAAAGAGTTTATGGTTTACAAACACAACAAAACAAAAATCTAGACTTTTCTTAAGGATAATGTAAATGCAAATCAAAAAGTGTGCCGTTTTAAGGGAGATTTCTCTCTTTAAGACAACAGTGAGCTCATTCCTAGGGCTGATGAAATTAAATAAACTCTTACACAAATAATTAGATTCAATTTATGCTGCAGTGGAAACTGTGTGCTGTAATGGATGTCTCAGAACCACACACAAGCACATACTGCCTCTGTGACTTGATGAGTACCAGGGCAAAGGATTAGTACTGTACAAACCCTGTAGTTAAACAAGAGGGCGCATAAACCATGAGCTTGTGTTCCACTCAACCACAGGATTTATTCTGACAAAGTATACCGAGAAGAGGCATAAAGTGACGTTAACACTGGGAGGAAAAGAGCGGGTGGAAGATGGCAGCAAACAGATGGAATCAAATTTTAAAGATGAATGTTTCCTGAAATAACTGAAACCTACTGTCAAATTTGCCAGGCAACACTAGCAATTATGAAGGGGCTGTAAACAGTGATTCTCAATGTACATGTTTAAACTCAAGCAAGGCACATTTATCCAGCCTTTTTTTTTTCTTCCTGCGGAGAATAACAGTTACTACAGTTTATACCACTACTACTCCTACAATAACAACATTAATGAAGAAATAAACTCATGAATGTACCCCTTTATCTTTACATTTCTACAGAGGATCATACAGTAGTCAGGTATGAAATCTTGACAGTGTTTCATAAATGTGCAGACTATCTTATTCTTTAAGTGTCATTAAAAACAGTATACTGTTTGATTCATAAATACTTCTTGATGTACTATCAAATCTAAAACTAATTATTTTATTGAGGTTTACAGCAGGTTAGAGACATCCATTTGACAGAGAATCACAAGACATTTATGCAAAACAGTATTAAGCTCTGAAAGGGATTGTTTGACTTTTTAACTGGTTTTATTACCTAAAAAAGTCCCACCTAAAAATCATTGTGCATTCACATGTATGATCTTGGCATCATACAGTCCATCACAGAGAACAGAAGCCCTGAAGTGTTCTTAAACTTACCAAACATCCTCAACAAAAAGAGGAACTTTGAATATGTTATTTCAGACCCAAACTAACAAATAAATCAGCCAATTGAGTGTTTCCAAATTGGGTGCTACAACAGCTTTACTTTGACTGCGTGAAAATGAAGAACTTTTGGTAGAATAGGCCTGAAGGACATGTGGACTGAACACCTCTGATTAGAGATGATATTATTGCTTTTTTATGCAAATTTCATGCTGAGGTGTACTAAACCAATAATCAAACTATAATATTGTCAGGAGCAGGAAGTGTAAAATTAGCTGGTTTCACCTACAAAATGTAGATTTTTTTTTATTTTTCATGTGCATCATCACCAGCGTCATATGATTGTTTTTACAGCTCAAAAAAACATTGTTTTGTGTTAAACATACACATAATAACAGATAATAAGATAATGCAACATATGATGAATTTCTCCTGTGTTATTTAAAAGCTAAGGCATAATTTGAGTCTTAATTTTTGTGCAATGAAATTCTTACTCTCCACTTTGCTGATCTTTCTATTAGCTTAATTAAAATAAAAAGCAGCAAAGATGTAAAGATATTAAGCAATGTTTTGTCTTGTACTAGTGGACAGTAGTAATAGGTAATAAACATGAAGAGGTTTTCCAAAAGCGAAGGCCAAGTTAAGAGGTTATGGTTGACTATTGGTTTGGTTTTCTACTAACTATAAACTCAACTAGTGTGTTAACCTGTGGGAATCCACGAGTTCTAGAAACAGTAGAGTTGATAAAATGGGGAGCTGAGCTAAGCTTACTGCTGTGATACACAGATTGGGAAAACTATAATGGCCCTCATTTTGTTTTGTATTGAAATCAAAAGTAACAGATAAGAATGCATTCATAGTTAGCCTATATATTTGTTTAAAGGGCTTTACATCATTACATAGATTAGACTAAGCTTACTGGTGAGAGACAGATGGGACCTTTGTTTACTGAAAAATGTTTTGAGGGCAGAAACTGTTGTGATTGGTCCAATCAAGCAACTAATCAAAACAGAGGAGAGGCGGTAGAAGTTCTTGCTTCTCGCCTGTAGCCCACAGGTGCCGCAGCTCCCCCTCACCTCCACATGGATGGACAGTGGTGGCTGTTGGTGGCTCTTTGCAGACCCTTTGCAGACCGTGGAATCTTCCTTTTATTGTTGTTCCTCCATGGAGGTTCATTTCTGCTCCCCGTCTCAGCCCAAATAGAATGAATAACAAAAACAAAGGCTTGATGTTCACAACTCCCCCACTCACCTCTTCTTCACTTTGCCCAAGGAACAGAGACTCCATCTCTCTCAGTGGCAAAGGACAGCAAACTGGACTGGGCCACAGGTAGACTGACCCCAGTCTGATGCTCAGGGTAGGTGTCCAGATGCCGCCCCGGATTTTGGTGAGCAACCCTTCGGGCACATCCTTCGGCTGGGCCGGGGACAGAGCCCAGTTGATCTTCTTCTCCCCTGGAGCCTGAATGGGGAGCGCGGTAGGGAGCTCCATGGCATCTGGCTGCTGCTGCCTGGTGCTGTGTGTGGCCACTGTCCAGGCCCTCAGTCCCGCCTCCAGCTTCCATCTTCTGATGGAGATGGAGTCACTGTTCCTTGGGCGAGGCTCCTTTGATTTTGTCATTAATTCCGTTTGGGCCAAGACTGAGAGCCAAAATGAACCTCCCCAGTGGAACAACAACAGCAAAAGCACAGATCCATGGTCCGCAAAGTCTGATATACTAGTCTGATATTAGAATATTATACAGCGTTTTAAAGCTATGTCAATTATCTTTGTGAGATAAACAAAGATTTATGAAACTGTTAATCCACATCTCCACAATTATCTAATATAAGATTATTCTGTCCTGTGTAGATCAATGTTCTTATTTCATATATTGGCCAATATATCGGATATCGGCCAATCTTGGATATCGGCTAATATATTGGTGATGGGCTGTTTTTTTTGCCCCCAATATCAGTATCGACATCGGCCCCAAAAATCCCATATCGGTCGGGCTCTAGTATAAGTACACCAAAAGGCAAAAGCTAACTCTCTCCAGTTTTTCAGTCATAAAGCAAATACACACACACACACACACACACACACACACACACACACACACACACACACGTCACTTGGCTTTTATGATATAGATACCCCTCTTTATATGGACCGGTTCTTCTTTAAAGGAAGTGACATCTTTCTTTGTACCTGGTGTGACGACCCAGGTGGTGGCCATTCCTGTGGAGCGTACGGTCCTGGTTTATCCCTCTCCTTGAAGCAGGGAGTGATTCTGGAAGAGGAAAAAAGTTCAAAGGTTCAAAGTTGTCATAATCAATGTCAACAACTAGGAATATAGCAAGAAATTATGCACTGATTAACAAATACATAAGTTCATATAAGCTAAAAACTATGTCGCATAGTGTGGATGACAGCACACTTATAAGACTCCTGAAATCTTGTAGTCAGTAAGTTCCTTTACACAGGTTCATACAAATTTCATAGTTTTGCTTTCAAAGGATCATCAGGAGAAGGATAAGATCACACATTAACATTAATCAACATTAACTCATAGATGACATAATCAGTACAAATACACTGTTCCCCATGATTTGGAAATATTTCCAAATTACATACAAATGTAAGGAAAACTGCTCTTCACTATCAACTGAATCACAGGTCTTCATCAAAATCATCATCATCATCATAAACCTTTGCTGCTGTTGATCTTTTTTAGCTTATGTAACTGTCGTCCAACCTGGATTAGATATGAAAAGAAGAGCTGTCAGAAAATAGACAGATGCCAATAAAGTTGGAATAATTTTGTTTTGGACACATTCCTCTTTTTATTCCTATTTATACAGATAAGTAATCACCTTTGACCTGGTGCACTGATTGCATACTGAGACCCAGTTACACTTTATATATCACAAATTAATTACATTCTCTTAATTATTTCATGAGAATATGTTATTCCAACTTTATGGGCAACAGTGCAAAAATGCAACAAAGCCAAGTGCTCTCATTCTATACATAGGTTTTGGTGGGTTTTGTTTTGCTGTCGTTACAGATAGCATAGGCAACTTTTGGCCAATGGGGGGAAGCCAGCAGATGTAGTTCATAAAGATCATATGACAGACCACTGAGCCTTGAAGAACTAGGCTGTGCGTTTCCTATGCTTTGAGTCCAGGCTTATTCTTTCCTGTTGAGAAACAAAAATCCTAGCAGCATGTGCACTCGGCCTAGGATGAGCAACAGTGCTGGCCAATTAAACAACACTGTCATACACATGCAAACTGTTTTCACACAAGTTGGGATGCATTTCCTAACAAGAGGAATGGAGGCTTTGAAAACAGTCTGGGTAAAAACCACAAAAAAATGTCATTACAGCAAATACTACAGGCATGATGGGTGAGGTCAACCAACCAAAGCTTTTATTCATAATATTTGTTCAAAACATAAATGATAAGTATCTCGTCAAACAACCAAAGTGCAGAAATTAAATTAATATGGAGCATTTCACTTGAATTTTCCATCTTTGTTTAACAAATTAAGTCAGTGGCATCTTAAAAAAGCTAGTTGTTCTTCCCTCCTTGTCCTTGATCCCAGTTTAACTGCCAGTCTTCATTATGTGTATTAAATGTCATCATCTAGTTTTATGCGCCTTAATATCACTGTATCGTTTACAGTTCCCTCACACACTGGAAATGAGTCCCAGCTGGAAGCATGAAAAATAAAAGAGGTGACGAGAGAGACTTGGAGGTGCGGTGGGCATAGGTGGGGGAGGGACGGGGAGGAGTGATGTGCTATTTAGACGTGCTACTTCACTTTGCATTAGAGTGTACAATATCAGGGATGGGGAAGCCAAAGTGAGGCCAGATTTCAGGCAATACTGGTCAGGCCTAGAGCGACGGATCATTTACCTTAAGAAATCAAAGTCAATGGCAAAAGATCTGATCTGGACTGGGGCCCAGCAGTACAGAGAGAAAAGTGTGAAACCTGGAGAAAGAGAGACACTCATTGAGGAAATCCATTACCACTGGAGAAGCCAACAAGCATGAAAGGAGCTGTCTTGTTAAATTGGCTGCTTGATAAAGCAGGTCTTTGGCTGTGGAGCCACTCAGAGTCACCACTAGTGACACCATACTGAAGAAAAGAGAGAGGCCCTTATTGATACGGTGAAATGTTGAGTCACTGCAGTCCATCCTCTGTGCTTCACGAAAACACAAAGTCCAAGGGAATGTAGAAAGTAGGTTTTTTTTCTAGCCTTCACACTACAAGATTCTTCTGTAATTTTGTAGCTTTACAGTAGTGAAAGAAAATCTAATGCAGGCACTTACATCAGAAATATTGCTATATAAAAACATAAAGCAAACACTGATTAAGGATAACATGCACATGCATCCAGGAATCCATATGATCCATCGTCACATGCATAAATCGTCTAAACCAACATTTACTATCCTAGTTAAAGACTTATTCACTAATCAATTCTCATGTCCCATTTATATCACACCTATCTGAAGTTAAGTTCTACTTCTACTGATGTTAGTACTATTTTTCTACGGGTAAATAGTCATGTCAGACACTTTGTAAACTACAGTTATCCAAGTCTGGGCAGCCACTGTTCTTTCCATTTTTACTATTAATGTCAATGTGTGCACTAAATAAGGACTTCAACTAATTTGCATGAAATCATACCTTACTTTGGCACTGTAAGAATACCCGAACAAGCCAAGAGATCTGCTGAGTCTAGTTACCATTATCTACAGTAACTTTGCATTGACCTTCACTATGTCTCCTGTGTATGTTTTTGATTTTGAGAGATTGGTTTTGGCAGCACCTCTTGTGGACCAAGGTGAGTGGCATCAGGTACGTTCAACCTGCAGTCTATGACCACTGACCCTTTAATCGTCTTGGCTCACTTAAGCTGCTGGTGGATCCCCCAGTAGATTTGTTTTTAATGCGCTGTGATTTTTTTTCTTCCTCCAAAGCCCCCCTTTTTATCTTCTTCCTGCTGTGTGGCTGAAACCCCAATGAAGCCACAGCAAGCCTCAAATCCCCCACATCAGGGTAAGCAGGAAAATACAGTTCAATAAAATCCTGAAAACAAATTAACTCTAAAGAATTAATAATACAACTATTGTAAGTGTGTACACCAACTTCTAAAGTCACACTCAAGTTAGTGTTTCCTAAATGTGTAGGATGCATCATTAATTATATTCCCTTGTGATCATTTTACAGATAAGATGATGAATACATTTGTGGTACTTTTATATCAGAATACATTGCATGCTTGAATAAGACTAAACAGGTAGAAAAAAAGAGCTTTTTGAATAAAAAGAAACAATAAGTGCCTCCAACTATCTGCGAATGCAACACAACCACAGAACTGTAGAATTCCATGATTGCGGTGATAAAGTCTGGAGCACAAAATAGGCGAAGTTGACACTACTACAGTTTCAACACATCAGCACTATAAAAACATTTTAAAAAGTAAAATGAAACTGACGGATGCAATTCAAGTTTCCAGTGAGTGAAGATTGGTCTTCAAGCCCCATGCAACTTGGCAGAGTGTTACACATTCTGACCTCCAATCTAAACCTCTTTACTGGAAATCCAGGGATGTAGGGTAAAATAACATCAGAATTGGAGAAAGGCAACAAATTAAGATTGACAATTAAGATCTACTATAGGACTGCTGCTGTCTGGAAGGAACACATTTACATGAGTTTTACATTTTACTTTTTTTTTTACTGCAATTTACATTGTACATCTCGGAACATCAAAAGTACAAACTATACAAACTGCAAAAACAGAAACATTGCACATTTTTCTTTTCCATTAAAATCCTTGTCCATTCTCCAAAATTAAACCATTTCTCTAGTCTAGTGACAGGTCACAATGGCAGTAGATTTGTTTGTAGTATGTCCCTAAAATGAGTCCAGGGTGCTCCAACACTAAAACATTCAATCCACCTGCTACATGTTCTAACCTGAAGAAAAAAAAAAAAACACCAAGGAATAATCCCATGACCCCTCTGGAAAGCCTTTGCGCGCTCCCTGGGGGGCCCACCCCACAGTTTGAGAAACACTGGTCTGGAGTAACCTACTCCAAGACGCATGGAGTGGAATGGACTTGTTAGCTCCACTGTTCTTATATGGATTCTGTGGTGAGGCAATAATTTCATTGTTGTCAATACAGTGAAAACCTACTCCTTCACTAACTGATGAGGCCATTAAGTTTTACCTTCATACACAAATCTACAGATAATTGTTTTCAGTTGAATTGAATCCTACCTCTGACAATTTACAAGAAGTAATTATTCATCTTTTCTTTTTGTTTATGCAAATTCCTAATGGTATTCATAGAATTCAGGCCTGGGGACTTGTTCTGTTCACTTTATATGATCTCATCATATGGTTTCCTCTGTAATTTAGTGTAATATACATCTTTATGTTGATGATTCTATTTTGCATCTGTGCAAAGTGAACTTAAAATAATAATAATAATAATAATAATAATAATAAACTAGAAAAGCACTTGGAGAGCGCAGACCTCTGCCAAGAGCAACACCCCCCCTTCCCCCACCACATTAAATATTAGTCCCTCATTTATTTAGACAGCATTTTTAGATTCCTTGACCATGAA
>JAPTYQ010000018.1:35905765-35928583 GCA_029814465.1 Ostorhinchus cyanosoma
TCAAAGTGATCCAGAATCCAGGATTTCTTCTGGATCACTCCCAAAAGTTAATCATTTCTTCCTTGTGCCATTTCCAAGACATCCTGAAAATTTCATCAAAATCTGTCCATAACTTTTTGAGTTATGTTGCTAACTAATGAACGGACAAACAGACAGACAGACAAACCCAGGCAAAAACATAACCTCCTTGGCGGAGGTAATTAGATTTCTATAGCACTTTTCAAGGTACCTGCGCTTTACATTACTGATCCATTATTCATTCACTCTCACATTCACACTCTGGTGGTGGTAAACTATATCTGCAGCCACAGCTGCCCTGGGGCAGAAGTGTGGCTGCCATTCTGTGCCAAACGGCCCCTCTGACCACCACCGAGCATTCATACACCAGTGTGGGTAACACTGGAGGCAAGGTGGGTTAAGTGTCTTTCCCAAGGACACAAAGGCACATGACTGGGACAAAACAGGATTCAAACCACCAACCCTTCGGTTATTGAACAACCCCCTCTACCTCCTCCTTCCACGGCCGCCCCATGATTAATAAGTTGCACTCAGTAATAATGTAGTTCTTGATCTAGATGAAACTATTATTTTTCAAGAAATAGAAAAACTGATTATTATGATAAAATTGACATAGTTAAACGAGTATCTTTAGATCTTACATGACTAAATTGTGAGTAATTTAAGAATTGGCTTCTTTTATAAGAGTAAAACATTTTTAAACATTTTGTCTCATCTGCACATTTGTATGTGCTATGATCTTTTTTTGTTTTTCTTTTTATGTCTTTTTTAATGTGCAAAATTATCAATAAAATCAAATTAAGCATGCTTTCTTCCGCATTGTAGATGGGAATTTTCCTATAATTTTTGTATTGTGGTGACATTTTACAGACATTCTTCAGCCGTGACTATTAAGACGCCGGGTGTTGTTTATCCTTCCGTACTATGATTTATTACATGTGATAACTGTACAACTCATCATTGTGGGCTGTATGTTAAGGTTGACTAGGGCTCCACTTTAAGACATGACAGGCATTAGGCTTTATTTATTCATCCATTAGGCCATTGCTGATTTTAACCCCTGCTGTTTTTTTTTTATGTATTTCCGTCTCTTACACGCTCTAATGATTGCAATATGTTGCAGGTGTTTGCTGTTTTTAACAGAATTGGGAAAAAGAAGTTATGCACCTGCAACCTGGAATAATTTGCAGAAAGATGTTAAACTCTATCCATTTTGATCCTTAGGGCATTTTAAATATTTAATACTATTGTATTAAACCTGTAGCTATTCTCGTTTCAATTGATTCATTTAGTTTATATTTTAATTGCTCAGAATATTCCAACGGTTTTATTGTTTTATTGAATTGCTGAAATACAGGTTCGACTAACAGTTGGCATGTATTATAGCATGCTGTTCTTGTAAAATCCTGTATGGGTAGAATTGTGTCATTCCCTTGACTGAGCTGATTTGTACTAAGGAACACTGACTTCATTCCTTTTAATTATGCCGGTTGAAAAAAAAAACAAAAAAAACATGTATATTGCAGAGCACCACACCTGCATTTGAGAGGGGAGTTGAGAATTTGAGGGAGAGGCAGGACAAAAAGAGGTATTGTTGTTGGGTGTAGGTCAGCGCTGCTAGGCTGCTGCTCCCTAGAACATTCCATGGTGTCACATAATACTGTCAGTTTCCTGTTGGAAGTGCCAGCCCAGAAAGATTGAGTGTGCTTGCAAAGCTAGAGACGTGTGTGTGTGCGTTTGTCAGCCTGCTTTGTACGTTAGGACATAGATGTGCCTGTTGTTTTCTGTTATTTCGGCATCACTTTATACTTTCAACTTGGATGGCCTGCATTTCCACCAACCAAAACATGGCCAGTGATGAACAGACAATTTTTCCTTAGCTGTAACATTCCAGAAAATGTGTGTTTATGTGTGTGAAGACTTGGAATAAAGTATAACACATCTCCTGTGCAAGGGAGTAAGTCTGTGCTTCAGTATTTTTATAGGGTTCTCTATAATATGCTTAACACAGTCATGTGAAAACATAGCCAAAGATATAACTCACCTGCCCTATACTTAGAATTGTAAAATTAATTTCTCCCTCTAGATGCCATCCATAAAAAGGCTTTGGACAAAGGTTGCTGTTTGTCTTACATTGTGCAGGGGAAATACAACACTGTACGCTGAAAAGTCACAATTACATTTTATCAAAATGACAAAAATCGATTATATTTGGATTTTTTTCTGATGGTAAATTTGGCCTTGTGTACCTGCACCTCCACCTCCACGTTTGCTTGTAATTTTCAGTGTGATAATTGGCCGAGGCCCTGGAAACTGCACCAAAATATTGTATTTTCACATATCTTAGGTTAAATTGTGAATTTTATATTCAAAACAGCTCAAGTCTTCCAAAAGTTACAGTTGTTTTAAAAGCAGTAGATTTTGTCTTTGTTTATACAGATATGTTGATGTTCAATTTTTAATGTTTATATCCTGCATAATGTAAAATATTACAACAAATATTAATAGTTTGTTGATAGAATAGTGAAAATCAGTATTCAGAATGACAGCCAAGAAGAAAAAAACTACTTAACTTCAATTATTTAAAAACACACAGACCTGTTTATCATGAGAAACAGTAGCCTAATTAGAGAGCCCAACAAAAATCTATGTATATGTTTACCCTGAGCTGAATGGCGTACAAGACCAAGAAATCCTCATACACACATATACACACACAAACACACGGCAATGCAGTCAGTAGGGGGAAAAGACCCTTAAACATTATGCTGGTGAAAATGTGTAAATTAGACTTGGCCTTGTGCAGCTCTGGAGTGCAGTACGCAGACTGAGGAGACATTAACGAGGAAGGGGAGACTCAGTGATTTAGAAGAGAAGCAGCCCCACACCACTGAAGGAAAATAAACCAAAATAATAGACCTCAAGGATGTAATTAGGAGAATTGTGATTCAACAATGAGGTAACTATCAAGCCGTTCAGCCACAACGGCCGACTAAAAGTAACATTTAAATATGTTATGACATCATTTATGTTAAATTGAATTTTCCCCTACTGGCAAAAGTCTTGCAGCGCTAAAACAACCTGCTATCAGCCGAGAGCTACAGCATATGCAGGAACTGAAGAGCTGTTATAGTGTTTGCATCTGAGATATTAAATGTGTTTTAAATAGTCCTGAATGGAAAAATGCATATTTAATATTTAGGAGCATGCCATTATTATTATTATTATTATTATTATTATTATTATTATTATCATTATTTAAGCACAAGTAGAAATACTAATGAGATTTGTGGGAAAAATAAAATACAAATAAACACACCATGTACTATATACAGTACTGTGTAAACATCTTAGTCACCTTTACTTTTGCTGATTTTGCAGTGCTGTAGGAAGCATACGTATTTATTTCTCAATCTCTTTTCTTCATAGACAATGAGAAAATACAGGAAATCTGTGCACAGTACTGAACACACAGAAAATCCAAACTAACGGCGTACACAGGCAGTAGGAAAAACATGAACATTGATGAATTGTTGAATGAAATCTGGCATGTCACACCAGAAAACTAATGCTGTAAATCTCATATGTCTGAAAAAGAAAAAAAAAAAGATATGTTATGTGCCAAAAAAGGTCACTAAACAATTTGCAGAAACTGTTTTTTCCAGAAGATTTTTGTTTTAATGATACATGTATTTCCTGTATATCCTTCTCATATCTTTATACTGAAACTGAGAATTGCATTTGAGGTTATTATAACTGCTCAAATAACAAACCTAATGGTGGCTTTAGACTGTTTGTACAGTACTGCATACTGCAATAAATTAATTAATGCTAACTTTCAAGTTTGCTGGGGCTTTAAAATCTCTATTTTGTTACTTAAAAAAACAATAATAGCTATTGGGAAAGGTAGCGCCACATGTTCAGCTATATGCAAAAATCCTTTATACGCTGTATTAGAGGCTCACGTTTCATACACATCTGCTCATAAATCACAAAAGAGCAGACCACTCACGTATAGGTCCCCGTTTTGCATGATTAACTGCAAATCATAACATTGTCCCTAAACGTGCCACGAGCAAATAAGGGGAGCGACAAGTAACAAACATTTATTTTGTGTGCGTCTGCTTCTGAATTTAATTAGCCTTTTTTTTAACCCGTGAACCCAAAGCCTCACCCCTGCTGTAAGATCCAGAATTCATTAAGCTGTTTTCTGCCCTCAGATTTTCACACCACGGCTTTGAACATCTGCACCCTGTCATGTATCATCCCATTCATTTCTACTTAATTTGATCCTAATAAGTGCCTACACGAGGAGCCAGATGTTGCTGCTTCGACTGTGGCACTGAAAGTTTTGTTTGAGGGGAGTTGTGCTCTGTGCCTGGTGGGCAGGGAGGTGCATCCAGTGCAGGCATAGACTGTTTGAAATCACTCATTAATATGTAGAATAGTTTTGTGATTTCTTATTTTCTAGATATTAGTTTTTACTTGTCAGTGCACACAGAAATCCATCAACATTTGACAAAGTCCCTCAGGGTAAGCCAGAGAACTTGCTTTTCATTTTCATTAATTCCAAAAGACCTGTTTACAAGAAAATCATCAAACACATATTTGTATCAGCCGAGTAAGACCAATTTTAGGAGACACAACTTCAATGTCTCATTTTAGAGCTGAACTTTAAAATAATGGAACTACGGTTTACTTTCAGTGGGGTCACAGTCGTCTTGAGGGGATCGATGTGTGTTTGAGATGATGTGCACTGGGCAGGATACTGGGAGTAGTTCTGATTATGTTGTGTGGATGGAGAGCCTCTGTAAACTTGACTGCTAATCAGCACCATATGCCAGTCTCTGGCCCTCATTCTCATCTTAACATTTCAAGTGGCTCCTAGACATGGCTCCTGACATGCCCTGGATTCAGTCACAGCAACTAGCAGCCTGGCATGTGCTAATGAGAGAAGTGGTGGATGCCGAAAAGTCTCATGTACCCCTGAGATGCATAGGAGTGCATCTCGTAAAGCCAAAGGATGAGACATGTGACCTTTTTGAGTGAACTTCTTTTACCTGCTGAAGGAGCTGTGTTGGTACTGTCTGCACACCCGTACTTCTTTATCTTTCTGGCTAAATGATGCAAAAATAGTCATGCTTGAACATGCGTTGTTACGGTACGAAACAGTCCAAATATGTAGGGCACAGAGTTACCTTTTGAATCTCAGTCATATACTTAGCCACTTCTTTGGCAGTAATCTTAGTCCACAGCTACTGGTAAACAGGAAAGGATCAACTTGACACTGACCGAGCAGGGGAGAGTTTCCGTTAGCTAGCATCAAATCAGGTGAATTTACAAAAGTCCCTTGATTATAATTTCTATACCCTTTGGGGTCACGGGGGTCAAAAGTGTCGTCTTGCAGGGGATCTTTGTTACACGGGAGGGAAAATGAACTGGCTGAGAAAAGAGTGGTGCCGGAGTTGGGGTGAATCACTCGCCCTTTTGTGTAGGGAAGCATCTGCTCCTGTTTAACCCTGGGCCACTCAGGCATTCTGGGTAATCAGAGTGACCGCTGTGCATTACCTGCTGCAAGAAAAGAAACATATTAAAGTGACACATGCTGACAGGAAGTCCTCCCACAGGCTGTTCAAGCCCAGTCCAAAATATTGTGAATGAAACACGGTCTGCCAGCACAGCAATAAATTACAATGGAATGATCTGAGACGCCTTGACTGATAGCTCTGATAGAGTCTTCTGTCTGCTCAAACAGCTGTTTGTACCGAGTCCCCGACCGAAGCTGTCACTGCCTCCCCTGCCCCGTTGTCATTTAAAGTGACTGCAGCTTAGTGTATCTGTCAGCTGACTGGTTTCTCATTGTTTTACATGCTTGGAGACTATGCCTGTGAGAGAATGAGTGCAGACCCCTCAGGCAAACATGGTGTCAGAGAGCTTTGTTCTACAGGATGCTGGGGCTCCCTCAGCTGCTGCTTGGCTCCTCTACTAACTGGGGAAGTCAAGGAGATTAAATGGAACATCCTGAATCGCATACTTCCTAATGCTTTGTGACATCCACACTCTGCTGAGACAGTAGGCGTGCCTACACAAAGGAACAGCGACAAAACAAATACTGCCTCTTTGAAAGATTATACTGTGTGCCACAGGACATGTGTACATCATTTACAATGATGTAGTCTGACAGGAGTGGGAATTTTCACAAAGGCACATTCAATAAATTATGAAGAATGTTTTGAGTGGCATTTTGAGATTTACTTAAACAAAAGAGCTGTGTTTTCTCAACTAGTAGTAAATATACTGCACTGCCTTCAGAGCGCATTATTAGAATGTTAAATATTGACTGTTTTTGAAGATGCCATATTTTATGCGATCTTGTTTTTTAAAGCATACTGTGTAATAGTATATTCATGAAGCACTTGATACCGTTGTATGAATTATTGACGACAAGACAGTATCCCAAGTCAGTCAGTCAGTCCAGTCAACCCAGGATGAGGGCATGTGGGAGAGAGTCCCTAGAGAAGAGGCCCAACGCCGTGCTTTGTTGGGGGTTGTGCTTGCAGATTTTCATTAGGAAGTCATAATGAATCAGATGGATGGAGAGAATGGAGGTGTTCATGCTGAAACTTTGTCAGTCATTACCAAGCATACTATCATGTGTGCCAAAAAGCAAACGTTTAAACCCCTCCAAACACTAACTACATAACTACAACAATATTATGATGAAGCTCCGTAGGAGGTCTCAGATGCTGTGGTAGACACAGAGAAAGAAAAGGAGAGATGACGGTCAGATGCAGAAAATATAAACGTCTGAAACAGTCATTATTATTTCATACAAATGCCTTTTCTTTGCTTGAAAAATTTAAGCCCCAATGGCAGCACCAACGCTGCACATGTCAAAAGAAAGCCCAGGGACCACAGATGATTTAAGTGGGAGAGCAGAGCATATGCAAAAACCACATGTGTAACAGCCATCAGTAAACAGTGAATATGTGGTAAACTTGGCAGAACACTGACATTTTTTTAGAGCACTGCCAGTGTGTTAAATAAAGAGAGGGCCAAAGCAAGCTCCTCCTTATGCTCCGAAGTGTATGCGCTGCTCCAAATAATATAAACCACAACAAGATGTCACAGCAACGTCACAGTGCTGTTTTGGGTCCTCTATAGGGGTCAGTTAGGGTTTTTATTGCTGCAAGGGTAGTAAAATGTTTGGGCACTATAAAAACACAATATAATCAAAAGGAAATCTCTTTTTTAATGGAATCTGACATATAATTAAAGTGTGAATATGACAAAACTCACAAAATCAAAGTGTGCCCTACGAATTACAATGAAATAAATGTATTCTGTTCCTATGAATAAACATTTCACTCGGGTAAGGATTCTTAATTTCACTCACAAAGCAGGCGGCTGCTAATTGTCATCCTTGCTGATCTTTTTATTTCTCACTTCCAGCCTCATCCCTAAGCTCTAGGCCAGACCAAACAATCAATTTTTACCAGCTTTAAGTGTGAACCATCAAAAAAAAGAAAGTTTTTAAATGCAGGGTTTTCTATTTAATATATCGATCAGATCCTAGTTTACATATTGATCAGAAGACGCTGAACTACAAATGGAAGTTTAATTCAAAGCACACATTATAAATCATACATTATGCTAATACCAGAAAACTGTTTTTTTTTTCTCCAAACAAGGAATTTCAACAAGCTTTAAAATTTCAGTCATGAGTTTTGAAACCCCACAACCTAATTAGACATGCTTATTGGTGGACCAACGATGCAACATTCGGTCAACAACCAATAAACAAATTTGCGTATGTTGCTGTATTCTTCAGTCATTAGTTCACAGGCCATCTGTACATAGAAATAAACAAGAAACCTTCTTCTTGCTTGTGTAGGATTCTAACAGTGGTGGTGTCTTTGATCTGTGGTCCTTGATCTATTGGGCTCATGGTGTCATATCCCCCTGTGATGTGCTGGATTAATTAGGTGGAACGGGTATTTATCCCTTAAAATCATAATACTAATTTACCCAATGCAATGTGGTGTCTCTGTGGGTGGCAGCAGTGGTTCCAGCTTCTATTAAAAACGCTTAGCCTTCACATCGTCTGATGAGCTCCAGCACTGAATGGATCACAAATCAGTGGAGACATTCAACATGAAGAAATGCCAATTATTAACAAGAATCAATTATGTCAATATCAACAAAAAATATTCTGTTGCTTGTTTCACGACAAGTGATGCACAAATAATTATCTACGCTATTTAATTGAGCATCAAAAAACTAGAGGAAATTATTTGCAGTGGCGATGCCTTTCATTTTTTTCTCACATATTAAGATGAACATAATAAAGAATTTGCTTGATGTTAAATCTAAACAGTCTGTGATAGAGGCTTTGCAGAGTGACTGAATAGTTGCACAGTCACTGCACAGGAAGGTTGGAAGGAAAAAGTTAAATTATGAAAGCAACAGTATGGGTGAAAGAGAAAGTGAAAAGACAGTGGCAGAAAGAGATAGTATCCATTGAGATCTGTCATTAACAAACTGTAAAATGTGAAGTAATAAATAGATGATGGAACTTCTTCATTGAGGAGGCAGCAAATGCATATCCAGACTGAACGAGCATGAAAGAGAGAAGGAGAGAGAGTCTGCAAACCAGACCTGCCAAACCTTACAATAAAATCTTTCCTTGGTTCTTTGTGTCTAAACTAAAGATAGTGTACATTGTCCATCCCTGTGTACAATTCTGCAGTGTAGGGCCCCTGGTTCCCCAAGCTGAATGCAGCCCCTTCTTGTGCTGTGGTCTGTGAATGCTATCTCAGAGCAGCAGTGCCCAGAATGCTGCCTATTCCCACACCCAGCAAACGCCACCAGGGGATAAGGAAAACACAATTGATAGAAAGTGTATTCTTTTCCATAGGTTCCCACCAGCATGTCGCTAACTGTTTCCGCTACCTTATCAAAGAACAAATGCCTTTGAAAATAAGGAAACAAAGCACCAGGCTGCATTGTGGCCTGCTTTTTGACAGGGGTAATCTGGCTTTTCCATCACCCACCAAAGTAACCTCCACCTAACATTCTTGCTGACGGGGCCATGCAGAGAACCAGCCACGTGCCATCTGCTGTTGTTACAGACAGCACTGGACAGGCACAGGCCAAGTTACCTCTATACAACCCAGTTCTCATTTTAAATGTTAGTACTTTTGTGTTAGTACTTTGCAAGTGATATTTTTAATAAAAGCATTCTGTGCACAGGTAAATATATGCTCTGGATGATGCCTTTAATTCTATAGCGAGACCTTTTAACATGCACAGGTCTAATGACCTTGTGATAATATGATTCAATACCTCCTTTCCTTCTTTTTTCACACCAACAGTGTGCATTTTCCTGCTTAGCCCCACAGTAGAGTACCATCTACTGGTTATCTGTGGTACTGGATCCACAACTGACAGCATCAACTAAACTGGCGCACAATCAGATTTCATCTGCGCCTCAAGGTCTTCAGGAAGTATGTAGCCTCTTAAGGCTCATACAAGGAGAACAACCGCACCCTGTGTGAACTTCTCAAACAATATCTGCATAACTGCTTTTATAGCTGAAATTAATAATAATTTAAAAAAATGTTGAGCTGGTTATGTACGACGTGAACTTTGACATAGATATTTTGCAATATGTCTCCAAAAACTTTGACATTGTGAGATGATATGAATAGTCAAAATGATCAATTTAGTTGTAACATAATAATAATGTTAAAAAAAATGTTAGGGTTATCAGCGTGTTACTCTAAGATTAAATCTTTCTGTAGCTGATATGTATAGTTTGCTACTGTTATACTGTAAAATACTGACAAAGACTGGCAGGTAATTACTGTATAATTCTCAAAGCCATGCAGATTATTACTGTACAGTGTAGTGTATACTACATGTTATATCCTGATGATTGAGGTTTTATATATCTATTTTCTAAATATTTCTTAATTACTATTAATAATACATTGAAAAAACATGGTATTTGAAATTGTTACTTAAAACTTAGGACCAAAAATATCACTTGAAAATGAGAATGAAACTGCAAAACATTTATGCAAAATCAGAGAGTAAATGTGAGGAAAGCCAAAATGTCACATGGGGCAAATAAACTGAAGCTATAGCCATTTCAATTAGAAATACAATCCTTGTAAGTCTGATACAATTTTGCAGTTAGAGTAAAGACTGAGGAAATGACAATGCATCAGTTAGAACAACTGAGTGAACGACCAAGTAAATAACACAGAATGTGAACCACATACACAGCTGACTCAAATTGGTGATTAACATTAACTGAAGAAATGACATCGCGAGGAAGTGACTGACTGACCAAGAACATTTTAGTGAATAAGTGGGGGAAAAGTATGACTAAGGCCCTAACGGAGTGTGCGTGCATGGTTGCGTGCGTGCATGTGTGCGTGTGTGCGTGCGTGTTCTTCCAGCCAACATTCTTAGTCTCTCAGCATTTATCTTGAGGAACCACCTTAAAAACAGGTTCATATTTTCACTTTGTATGAAAGAAAATGTACTCACTGAGCTAATACTACTGACCTTTCACATAGCATGTATATTCTTGTATCAACAGCAATGTTCTTTAATTCCTTAGACATAGGAGATGCCACATTTTAGCATCTGATTAGTGTCAGAGGAGCTTCTTTAAAATGCTCCTAGTATAGGATGTTCCACGGGTAAGGCTTTGCTGTGGTGCACCACCGTGCCAAAATCTTTGTCATCACATAATACATTTGATACAAAAAATCTTCACCGTCACATTAGACTTATTATACATATGTATAATACATAATAGGCCTATTATTTTCAATAAGAAGCTGTGCGCCCTCCTTACCACTGTACAATGTTTACCCCTGTATTTTTTTTACCCCCTAAGAATTATGCCCATGCTCCAACTGTTGTGCATGCACAACGGCATTCTTTTCAATGTAAACAACCTGTCGTACTGAATTTACCCTGTTTATTTATCATTTACTATAGTAAATTTCACTTTATTTGTATATTCAAAACTGCACAGTTAATGTGGATAAACATATGCATGCACAATGCATGCTGTACCAAATTTACCCACACAGTGTGTATGTGCGAAAACACCAGAAGTACAAAAATAATACAGAGGTAAAAATTGTACGTGACACCACACCTTTCTGGGTTAATCAGAAGATCAGCGCGTGAAGGGATTTTTTTTCTACAGTGAGCGGCTGCTACAATGAAAGGTGAGTGTTTCAAATAAAATTATCATAGTGTTAATCTGTGGGTTAGACCATAATAGGTAGGCCATCACCAGCAGAGTTTCCGTAGCTCTAGAGCTCTTTTATAAGAAACCAAGAAAAACTGCATGGACAAAACCTGTGCACTATGTCACTCAGTGCATCATTAACCCCCTCCTATATTTGTGAACTGTCAGTTAAAACCTAAGGAATGCAAGGTCCTGAAAATATTCACAGCTACTTAATGCTGTGAATAAACACAGATGAAGGATGCAAGCTTTTAACCTTTGAATTGATAAAATATATCGCATAAAAGAGCGACAAATCTATAGCAATCAAGTCTTTAGAAGTAAAACACAGTGTAGAGGCCATGATTACCTTAGACCTTGCCAAGTTGGTGAAGTTGTGACTGGATAAAGGGTTTAACATCTGGGTCTTTGTCTCGTTGTCAATGTATGTATGTAAGATGCACTAGAATCCACAGACCTCCTTTGTTGCCTGCACAGTTTTTATAATGCCAGTCTTACTTAACTACACTTAATTGTTGTTCCATGGACCTTACAAACAGCCACACCTCTCTAAATTTCCTTCCTTTTTATATCTATTGATCCTGTATTCTCTCCTACTTCTATGTTTTAACATTCTGATATTTTATTGTTACTTGGTTTTTTATTTTCCTCCGGATGTTTAATTTATGTAACACACACTAGATTGCCTTTGTGTATGAAATGCCTTACATAAATAAACTTGCCTTGCCTCACAAAATCTAAATACCTTCCAAACTTTAGATTTGCTTGTACGCTTTAAACCATGACAGCATTGCAAGAAAACTTTTTGTGTGAGTGAATACTGTGTAGATTAAGCAGCATTCTGTAACTTGAAACAATTACTAGTTCATGCTCCATGTTGATCATTTGTGTGTCTTTGACTTATCAGTAAATTGTTATACTCCTATCACTTTTGCATGTGTCATGTATAAAATATGTTATTTGTCCTTCCAAAATGCAGTGCAAAAAAACCACTATGCTGTAATAACTGCTTTTCTTCATCCCAGCACTACTGAATTAATAGTAAAGTACCTCATTAAAGCTAATAGGGCTATAATGTTGATATTTGGAAGTAAATTAATAGCAATAGCTAATACTAATTTCTATGAAATATGTTTATTAACTAAAACATTTTTACTTAAATTTTGGCCATAAAGAGTTGAGTTTACAGGGAGAAAAATCTAAAAGCCCGTTCTCACTTTCAGCTATTTTGCTGAATATGGAACACATAGAAATAACACTTGTGTTGTCTGTGTGTAGGATTGAGGAGGTGACAACCTGTTTCTGAAGCCTGGGGGAGATGTCATCGGCAGTAAGAAACGAATAGATCAGTAGAGGTGTCATCATCCTTCCTGGCTTATGACACACAGACCAATGATAATTACTCACTAAGATGACAGCCACTGTGAAAATAAGAAAAAAGTAAACCTTGTCTGAGGATTTTCAGAACTAAATGGATTACAATCTGATGGGAAATGAAGCATTAGTACCGATCAATCAAATGATCACTCATATTTCAATTTTGGATTTTTTTTAAAAATCCAACAACTTTCAAAATATTAACAATACAAATGACAAAAACTAAATGTAATGCTTTAACTTGTCAAAATGACTGATTGTCAAGTATCGAACTACAATGGAAATATGAGGTTTTACAACGTGTAAGATTATAAGAAATTCTGTGAAAGAGACTGGCTTTATGAGTGATGAAGTAGACAAAGTCAAAATGGTGAAAAAAAATGTAAATATCAACATACTGTTTGTGCTTACATGTAACACAGCAGATATCAATCATTTAAAAATGTAAAGATAGAAAAACCTTCCTGGGGTCATGGTCACAGAAACATATCTTTTTCATGCACTATTTATACAGTTTGTGCAGATTTGTGGATTTGCAAAATGAGGGCCATGAAAAACACACTGACGCTTTGCCATTGTGCCGCTGTACTGTTGTTGGTATCCACTGAGCCTCGGTGTGGGCTGCTCTGCATCCTCACTGCCCGAAGGCTGTTTTCCTAATCATATTAATGAGGCAGCGATGCTCCAACCTGTGCTGCAGAGCCGCCGCCTATGCTCAAGAAGCAGTCCTATTTACACTGTACCTATACTAATCTGACAGCCTTGATCAAGGAACAGAAAATAAAACCCCTAAGGCCTCTATTGATCAACCTTGAGTCTTACTCTAACACAGTTGTGAGGGGTTGGTTAGCTTTTACAAATGTTAGTGTGTTCAATGAATTATTTCATCAGAAAAAGCATGCTGCATTAAGTATTTATTTTGAAGTAAACTATTTCAAAGGGGTGCCCATACTATATCATCCCAGCTGAGATCAGAGTCCAACAGGGCAGCCTATTCTTTGTGTATATCTGTCTGGGGCTAAGAGAGTGGAATCACTGTTAAGGAGGACATCAATAGTGGGAAGCATCCACCAGTTTTCTGGACTATATGGTCTGCTCTTCAAAAGAACAGTCTCAATCCTCACCCTGCATGATCATATAATTGCAATCTAAGGAAAATCAACAAGGCTTCCATTATTTATGTTATTCAAAAAAAAAAAAAAAGTGGAGCTGAGAATCCTGTGTTTGGTTAAAACTGTGTGTAGGTTAGGGCCTCATGAATCACAAGCAGCCTCAATCTGAGAGGCAGCAAACTTTTATTTATGACCTACTGGTTCATTAATGTAAGACGTGTGAGATCTGAACCTGCAAATGGTTGAAGAACATAGCTGAAAACAATATTGGGAAAGAGATTAAAGGAACAAAATACAATGAAGAGCAGAGTGTATTTGTTGTAAATAATCAGTAATATAATTACCCGTGGAGACCTTTCTTCTCAGTGATTTCCTAAATGTTTACTAATGGACTCTCTCCCTTAGCCATTCTATTACAGAGAATTGTTGAGTGTTGCCCTGGAGGCTTATATCTCTCCCAGGGCCATGGGTCTGGTTAATGGATGACCCACTTGTTAGCTAATTGCTGCGGTGTCCCTGAACACAAAGGAAATGTTAAATTATGTTATGTGGCTGTTAGATAATGAGCTGGAGCAGGAATAGCACTTTCAACCAAGCACTCAGTGCAGTGCATATAGGCTAGTACAGTTATTAACACCTTAGAAACCAGAGACTTGTTTTTATTATGTTTATTTTACACACAGTCATCTCTTTACTTTATGTATTAGATGTTTCTTCTGGGGTCCACGGTAGTGTTTTTTTTACACAAGAAAAAGTCTGATCCATCCAACTCCACTGAGAAGATGTCTGTACTCCACATTTTGTCTTAGAAACACAATCCAGACCACATGTCATGCTGTGAGTCATCAAAACATGGAAGCGGACTTTACGAACAGCCAGTTATCGGCTCCTGCTCCAACAGCGCGCACATGTAAATACTGACCTCATAAAGAGGCAGGGTCACACAAATCTTAAACAAGGACCTATCTCACTGTCTCTAATGTCTCCACTTTCCAGTAAAAAACCAGCAGCAGAGCACCTCACAAAGCAACTGAGGAGAGAAGGAGCAGTTCTTGGGCTTCAGACTTACCGTCTTATTTCAACAAAAGCAAACTGATTTAAACCAAATGTATGGCTCGCCTGTTACAAGCCCTCCTGCAAGTAACATGAAGTTTGTAAAAATCCAAAACAATCTTCTGAAAAGGGCTAGATTTAGTTTAGTCGAGGTTACATTTTTATGTATTTATTTATTTATTTATATAAAAAAATTTTGGAATAAAATATTTTGCTTCAACTAAATACAAATTACATGAATAGACATAAATTCTCTTTGACTCGCCAAGTGTACTGTGTTTGCAAATCGTAATTTATTTTTAATTCCAAAGTGGAAGACAGACAAAAATGCATATTTAAGTGAATGTGAGTCAGTCAGGGAAACCTGTGTGGCTTTTCAGGATCCGTGAAGTACAGACAGCCTCCTCACCTCTTGGACCTGCAGCCAGGAGTAGAGAGGCCAGGCCTGGCCAAAGAGTCTCTTTCACCCTCCTCTGAGGATTTGTTTTCACTGGAGGACATGCTGGAACACAGTGCCATGTTTGAATTCTACTGGCACTTTTTTCAAATAGTAGCCACAGCCAACTGGAAAGGCCTGGCTGATGATTTTATTCAATATTTAACGTCCTAGGGCAGAATCTCTGGCAGTGTGGGATAAACAACCAGCACTGCTCTGGGTATGAAATGAAATAAATAACTAGACCTTGCTTTTCTTAGATATCTCACAATTGAGACTTACTCAAATCCCAGAAATTACATTTTTCAAGCCCTTTTCATGCCTATGGTTTTGTTACGGCTTTATCATCAGTATCAGCAGCCTGTGTTTATTCAACCCTCAATTACCAAAGGCTCAGCCGGCAGGCCTTTAATTGATTACTTTAATTGATTGGTTGGGGGGTAACCATGGCTGAAAAGCAGTTTATCTTAATCAGTTGAGAGGAAATTTAGAGAGGGGCTTGATTTCCTCCAGCTGATCACCCCTGTGTTACATGAAAGTGCAGAGTGGGAGGAGGTGTGTGAAATTCTCCAGTTTAACATCTAATACTAAGGAGGACATTCACCAAATGCACAAGATGATAGATGGCCCAGGAATTTGGCCCCTTTACACAGCAGATAATCTCCTGCATTTTCTCACTTACTTACCTCTGACTGACCTGACAGCAGTGGATGTTCATATGTGCATAGAAAATTCTGTTGATGCACAAAAACTACACTATACCATTTGCCACATTTATGATCAACAGTAAATGCAAACAAAATTAAATCTGAACCTTATTGTTGCAGGCCAACATGAAATTTGATTATGAATGGCCTTTTTTTTCATTATCAAGAAATTGTGATTAATTTGAAGGCACAGGCTTATCTTTGGTGTATTTATACTATTATTTCACTGACAATGACATCAATTTATTTACCTGTTCTCATGTTCCCTTTAACACACAAATGAGCATAATAAGCACACAAGATATTTTTCTAATCTTTTTTGGTTTTAATTAACGGTCCAGCTGACAGTGTGCTGTTACTTGGACTGTTGCTTTTTATTTCATTAAATGAAAATGTGAGTGCCTTCTCTACTTTTGTTAGTTAAATAGGCGCTTGTTCCAAATTGTTTGCAGCCTAGATGGCATTAAAAGATTTAATTAAAAGGTGAGGAATACTTGTATTAAAACAGTGTTACTGCTCTTTTTTTAAATTCTGTATTTTATAGTTTGTTATGACACAATTGTTAACTTGTTTTCATAAGATTAATTTACATGCAAAGAGGGAGGATAAGAGTACTATGGAACATAACACATTTGGTAAACAGATTGATCATAGCTACACCTCTCTTCTGTGGCCTGTGGGATATTCTGAAAATCCAATAACCTGTCAGTGGCAACATGATGCTGTTAACAGGATTAAAGTTGTGAAACAGCAGGAGGCTAACTGGAGTCTTTCCTGTGGATGAATGGGTTCAAGATATTTTTTTCCCCCTCATTTTAAAATAGTTTAAAAAAGTAAGAGGAGTGATAAACATGACTGTTTCTCTGTACCCCTGCATAGCCAAGAGCAAAGATCTTTGTGTATCAAAGAGCCATGAATGCTCCGTTGCTGCCCCCGTGACCATAAGTGCCCCTTGTCGAACTGTGTTTTTTTTTTCTCAAGAAAAAGTATGAGTGCACTTGTACATGTCACAGGAAGCCTTTTGGGAACTGCTACATGCAGAAAGTACATACAGTGCAGAGGGTCTGCAGAATTTCCTGTCTTGTTATGCTCCGGGGAAGGCCTGATATGAATGTGTCGGGGTATGTTGGCCAGTGGTCACTTAGGCATAGAAAAGGATATGGCTGAGCAATTTGGACTGTTCACTTGAAATGACCTTTGACTTTGCTCAAGGAGAATATCAAGCTCATCATAATAAAAAACACATTGATTTATAACTCATTAGTGTATGACAAATAGTAAATATAATTTCCTTTGGTGAAGACATTCAGATAATGGCAATAATGTTCCCTGCAGCAGCAGTGATCCTTAATGGACAGCATTTATTGCACTCAGGAACCTGTACTTTCATTTAACCCTTTGTGCATCGATGTATCTGCAGAGCTATTTACAACTTTAACTTGTGTGAAATTATGACAACACTGACCTTTGCTACGTATGACCACTTTGACCTGTCTGGCTTCATTCATGTCCGTTTACTGTTTGCCCTTTGCCTGGTGGTAATTGGTCTCTGCCAGGCACTAATGGCCGCTGGACAGGAATGCTATTCCCCTGTCTGTTCAGAGGATAATGACAAGAGACCAGTGTGACCTTGTCTGGGTGGGAGCAGATCTCCTTCTTCTGAGAGAGGCCACTCCACCAGGCTCCCACTAGGCTCTGGTGTTTGTCTGCATCTGAGGGTCTACCGCCTCAGCCTCATAGCAGGCCAGCCAAGCACAACCAAGAAAGGCTGGGAGCAGAGAGTACGAGGCCTCGCAGACAAGATGAGCGATCTTTCCCATGGTCCTTTGCCCGCAGTCGTTTATTTCAGATCCCAGGCGCACACTAGACAAGCTAATTATACCAACAATAGCCATTAGGTGTACTAAGTACAATTCTGTCTCGCAATGACAAAATATAGAAGAAGTGTGCAGGGATAATAAGCTGTTGTTAATACTAATAAAAGCTGAAAAGATATTATGAATATATTCAAACATTCTTGTTTGCTTCAAGTCTCCCATCCTTACCACTCCTTCACTTGGATGATCTAACTTCACTGTGCAAAATGATATATGTGCAGTTTGATACTAGAGGGCCATTTTTATATTCATCTGTTTACAGGGAGAGTTCCTCTATGCTTGCCATAAATCTAAGTGTCAGACATTTATCTATCCTCGTGATTTGTGACGTCAGAACTTTTTGGAGATAAACTTAAAGTATTAACATTACTGCAAATGAACTGAAAATGAATATGCAGAGATTATGTGTTGTTTGTTGAAAATAAGTCATTTTAAAGGGGCAATTTATAATGCTGGCAAAAAAAAAAGTAATTATTGATCAAAACAAATAACAGTTTCGACTTTATATCAGTGATGTCACTGTATTATGTTTCAGGTGCATTGACTGTAGTTAACATTCTACTCAACTAGACCCAGCCTGTCCCATTTTGTAAAACTGGTTTGCAGAGATGTAGTGAGTTACTATTCAAGATCAGTCCAACATAAGAGGTATTAGCACTGCCCACAGAGCATCGTCTAAAGTGTGGTACACACATACGGATTTTCTGAATCTGAAGAGATTTTTTATCTGTTACAGACCCGACACACGAAGATAAAAAAAAATCAGGCACTGAACAGTTTTGATCGTACTGTATGCGGTGTGCTCCAATAATCTAAACACAGAACACCACACACATAAAGATTCTGTCCCACCACCGATCTAGAATCCAGTCCTCCAAGACAGAAATCCGGTATGATCAAACGTGATCTAACAAAAACAAAGAAACATAGGAACAATGGGAAAACAAAACACGCAACATGGAGGAGGACATACGAGAGGAGGGAATAATGGTGTTCTTGGGACTAATTTTGATGGAAAAATCCCAAATTTCTGAGGTCCATCAAACTTTATGTTTCAGGTTAGCCATTCCTGTTTTGATTTATGCCTGCTTCCTTGTTCCTCAGTCAGCTTCCTTCTTGATTGGCTACATTCCATTCCACGTCACAATTCACAGTCATGACTTGGGAGTCTGCTTTCCCCACACACATGAAGATCTTTGGTCATAAATATTGAACAAGTTTGATACTTACAATTGTGGGCCCCAACCCGTTTCAGAGCCAATTATCAGGACAAATGCAGAATAAACCCACCTCAGACCACAGGATAATCTTATAGGATAGTCTTATAAGACATAAGGTAATCTGATGTTTGCTGTTCTTGGTCGGGAAGGGAGAAAATCAGGACAAAAACAGCCCAATTATCTTTATGTGTGTATCCCACTTATCCTGTTGTCAATCTTCTGGACAAGCCGGTCATCTCCAAGAGGAACAGCCAACAGCGGCTGTGAGTAAAACTATTGTTTTAACCCTGACTTTGCAATGTTTCTCCTAGATTGCTACGCTGACTACACAGAACTTGTTCGTAACTGTATAACTTTACTGACAGTGTTAATTTGTTTCATTTTCACAGTGCAAATCAGACAATTTTATGTACCTAAGAAGCAAATCAAATAAAGAAAAAAAAAGGTAAAACAACTTTAATGCAGCTATTGTCTATAAACTGTACCAAAAATAATTATAAATGGTGTTGATATAGGATTTTACATGTTGGATATTAAGTGAACAATAACAAACTCTAGACTCACACTACACATAACAATAACAGTGTTATATGGCAGTTCACACCAACACCACAACTATCTGATAGAAATCGCAGTCGACTTCTCAACTGACCATAGACAATGACTACATTTGCTTGGAGCTCAGATGTCTTGCATCCTGCATCAGAACAAACTTCAAACGTGTCCTCCTGCACACTAATAAGAAAGTCACTGTACAGTAGATTATGTCCAAAGCTGCATTTGCTGCTCAGTGATGTAGTTAAGTTCTTCCCCTGGAACACTTGGTCCAATTCTAAGCTTTGTGTCTGAGCTCAGCCTCAGGGTTTTTTGATCGGAATTATCACACTCAAAGCCTCTCTGAGCTCTCAGAGCGTGTTTACAACTACAGTATGTGTGCGTTACCTTTGCGTCATTTGTTGATTCATACTTCTCGACTGGTTCAAAGATTGTTCATTTTCAATGTAAATTAAGGCTGTGAGGTCAAAATATATGTTTTCATAATATTGCTATACCTTTCACTGACAAACGGAATGACAGAGAAACACAGACCCACACATGCACAAACACTTTCCTTGTTATTCTCCCCCTCTATCTCATTCCATTCTGTCACTCCATCTCTTTGCCATCTCTGTGCTACTCTTCCCAGATAAATGTTTCATGAGGCAGCCCCCATATCCTCTCCTGGAATAACGTCCTTTAGATATGTCCAAGAGATTATATGACACATCACTCAGTCACATTTAGCTCAGCCTGCACATCTTCATGGCCTAACACAAACACATCTTCAACAGAACCGAGACAGGAGGGGGCAAAAAACAGGGGAGAAGCATATTTTAATACCCAAAACTGACTGTCAAATAGTGTCTGCAGTCAAAGAATTATCAAAGGGTTTATCCTTTTCAGATGTGAAAGTCTAAAGTGGGTCACACGCTACATTCACTGTAATATCACAGTAAATATTCACAAGCTTATCATTATTTAATCATCCCCTAATGGAAAAGATCCCCACCCCAAATATAGACCCACCTCCAAACTTAATAATTTTCAAATATGTTAACAGCTGTAACTGTAAACTTCATACAGTTGGTGTGTCTATCCTGCCTTTCAACTTAGCAGATCTACCAGAGCAAAGACTGGATCTCATTTAAGTGAGTTTTGACTTTGAGGATGTTCAACAACAACTCTCAACAACTCAAATACTACCAAAGATTCTTAATTAGAGATACACAGATGAATAAAATATCAAAAGAACCTTTTAAATCAGAAAATATATATCTTTAATGACAAATACGACAGAAATAAGCAATACCGATCTCGCCATTATCATCATCATCATCTCTATGTGGCTGATACTATAGGTCATCACTATGTTACATACTGATTATTATGTGCGATTATATTTTATAATAGAGTATGGGTCACTTCTTTTTTGATGCGATGACTGATTTCCACACCAGTTAAAACGAAGCAACCCAACTGTGTACAGTCCATTGCATCCCTATTTTCTTCATGCATTCCTTATGGTGCATTGTTATGTTCATTGCAACATATGCTACATCATTTTGACAGAACAAGAAGCTTTATTTACTTGTGCCAGCAATTGGGGCATGCCACCCTTGTAAGGTAATAATATATGCTTGCATAAAGATGAGTTGTGTTAACCATATGAACCTTGGCTCTCTGTTAAGAGCCCTGCTGTTTAATCAGTGGTAAATTATACTGTCCTTCCTGCCATGGTCATTTGTCAGCACATATTGATGCCTGCTGGTGGAGGCTGAGGTAAGAACATTGTGGTTATATGAAGCTTTTAAAGAAATGTTCAACCTATTTTTTCCCTTTCTATTCATTCCTACACTTAATTTTTATGAATATTTACGTGTTAATGAACTGAATAGGCAAAAAAAGTGAATTGAATTATTATTATTGAATTATTACAAAATTAATAAAAGTCAATAAAAGTCATGCCAACATATACCTGTAGACAACATGTTTACACTTAAACCTCAACTCTGACCTCCTGAGGACCTTTAGGCTGGTCTGTATTCAGTTTATCAGTCTAAAGATACAAGGGGTTTTATTGAAGTTCATCTTTTCCAGAGGTACTGTACAATATTCTTTTCAGCATACAGGTCTCTTTGCTATACAGGTTTCTCTACAGTATTCTATTTTCAAGTCCAGTTCTTAAATTTTAATGCAATGTAACTTCATTGCATTCAAAGTGAGATCAAAGTGCTCTGGTTCAGTGTTTGATGTATCCTCTATTTGAAGTTTTTTCCAAAGACAGAGAGTGTAAAACAAAAGTTTACATATTCTTGCCTTTGTGGGAGCAACTTCTGCTGCACAATATATTGATTCCACTTTCTGAAAAAAAAAGAGAAGTAGAAAGGCTTGGGTTTTTGTTTGAATCATGTTGCTGCATTGTCAATACCAGGCCAGCAGCCTATTTCTCGCTGGTGTGAGAGAGCTCAGCTAAAGTGAGTAAAAGAGAAACTGAGGAGCCAGCCGGGTTTGTATGGTATCAATCTGAAAGACACTGATGGGCCACATGTGAACACGGTGACCAGGCCTGTGCTGACAGACAACCACACCCCAGGAAAAGTATCACCCACTGACAGTGATTGACAGATAAAAGAAGCAGTGCTGTTGCGGTGCTGAATGGCTAGTCCTTGCAACACAAGAGGTGTGATTAGGAGCTGTCAAAGCAATTTGAGGCAGTTGACAATGACATCACTCACAGTCAAAGAGTGGGCCAGACTGCTGATGTATATTCATTGAGAAACTGGAACTGAGAGCCAGCCTTTAGGGAGCACTGTATGTTTATATGCAAGTGTGCCTGTGTGGAGTTCTGTGTAAACATGCTAAGAGCTTACTGTGATTTCTCCGAGAGAATGTAAATTTCTCTGTCTGCGCTATTATAGTAACACCTGTTTCCACTTCCACAGAAGTTTCACAGCACTCCTGATTTAAGGGGACTGTTGAAGCTGAAATTGTCAAAGTGCTCAATATAAGCTGCTGTAAATCACTGTCTGTGGATCATTTTCTGATTTAACTGTGCATTTCAATCCACATTTTTTGAAGTACTTAAGTATTTTACAGTTCTTTGGTTACAGTTCTTGGTTGCGTGACATAAAATGGAATCAATTAACAGCATTTGTAGCTACATTGTAATTCTAAAGTTATTCATACATTTTTGAGCAAAAAGA
>JAPTYQ010000018.1:35937349-35961787 GCA_029814465.1 Ostorhinchus cyanosoma
GTGTGTGTGTGTGTGTGTGTGTGTGTGTGTGTGTGTGTGTGTGTGTGTGTGTGTGTGTGTGTGTGTGTGTTGGAGGGGTTGGTACAAGGGTGTCAGGAGCAGATGCAAATGAGAAGAGTGCAGCAGTGTAAAACCAAATCAGAGAAAAAGCAAAATAAATGAGTGGGAGAGGAAGTGAGAGAGGATGAGGGAGTGTGCGGAGTTCACAGCCTGGGCTACTTTCACACCTGCAGCCACTGAGCTTGTTTTACACTCAAATACACACACATACATACAGTACACATTCTCTGTCACACACACACATGCACACACCGGATGACAACCTCATGACACGGCAACAACACACCACAGCATGCCACTTCTGTATCCACTCAATCACAGTCTTGCTAATCACATGCAAATTAATATCCCGTTGTCCTCAGGTCACATCCATCACGTTAACAACAAAATCCACCACTTTTCTCGACTTCCTCACCATTCCTATGATAATCTGGGGAAAAAAAAAACATCTTTATACACTGTGCACTGGAAAAGAAAGCTTCTGTCCAGTTGAGAGGTTTCTTTTTTGGCATCATAGCATTTGTGATCAAGTGCTTTACCGAACGACCAAAATTTGTGCACGGTTTTTAATTTGAAATTATTCATCAGAGCTTATGTTTCCTACCTCTCATATAACATACTTTTTAATCATGATGTTTTGGTTTTATGTCCTGTGGGGTGGAAACTTTGTGCATCTTCTTAATGTAATGAGCGCAGAAAAAAAAAAAAGTAACTGCCATCTGCTTTTCTATTTACTAAACATTCTGGGAAAATCTGTCCTCCTAGTCAGGGATTGGATTGCTCCAGAGCATAATGCAAACATATCTTTTTGATCCTAGATTGAAATTTGATTGAAATTGTAAGTATAAAGTGTACCTTTGAATTAACGCAATTATTATTCCTTTGTGTCTGACATCAAAAGTACCTCTGAGTGAATTGACAGTGTTCCTGTAAGCTTCAGGAAAATGATTGATGCGCTTGAGTTAGTCACACTGACTTGCATCACAGTCTTTGAGATTTAATTTCATTTGAATACATCCATAATCATTATCACCATTTTGAAAGGAAGCTATTACAACCATTTGCTGAGACTTCAAAATGTTTTACAACAGGCCCGAAACATCAAATATGGGCATAGCTGAATAGTCTTTAAATGCACTCATTAAGGCAATTGAATAATGTTGTGGTGTAGTGATCAGAAAGCAGCTTGTGTTCAACGATGGGTTAAATTATGAGGTGCACTACCTTGAATACAGATTTCTTTTTAGTTTCTTGTATGTTTTGTTAATAGTTTTGCCACATGTAACACATATTACTTCATACACGTGATTAATAAACACTTCAAAAGGTTTCTCCAGGAACTTTATTTTTTAAAGAACCTTGTTTAAGAGTTTTTGACCAAAAAAAAAAAAACTAAAAGTAAATGAAGGGCACTATGCCGTGAGACATAAATTTACATCTAAGCAAATTTATAGCTTTATAAATTAGCAGAATTTTAAAATAGTGGACTTATGCCTGAATGGCTTGCTAATAACTACACATTAAGTTAAAATATATTTCTTTCCAGCTCTCATCAGCAGAATGTGAATGTTAAAAAACTCTGGTGAACTCCTTCATTCTTTCAGCTTTTTTAATTTGATCAACCGCATAGAGGCTCACCATACATGTAATAAAAATTATGTCAAAATGTTTCTTAATGTTTTCTTAATGTGGTTAAAAATGGCATGTGTGTGAAACGTATTTCTATCTCAATATTAGCTTACATTTGTGATATTTAGAGGATTTTATACACCGTATAAACATCTCTGACAAGATCAGATCTGACAAATACCGACAGTTTGCAAAGTTATGTATGACTTCAGAGTAAAGAAATTATACTACCAGAAAACACAGTAAAAACATGTATTGCACCAATTATTCTCCTCTTACAGCTTCTGTTAAAGAAAAATGTGGTTTGGGTTGTTTTAGAGATGTGTGATTTTAGTGTGTTGAAAGTTTACTAAGATAAGCAACTAGAGTTTCACTGTGCACTTTCTATAATGACTTTTCTATCAATACATTTTCAGTAATTATTAAAAAATAGTTATAATAATAGTTATAATAATAAAAAACAGAAATCATAGAAATCATCAAAAAAAGTTAATGAATTGCCTATGTAATGTCTATATGTCTACTGAAAAATCCTCATGCGATCTGTTAAATAGATATCAAGTTGAACATTTCAGTACAAAATATCTATATGGATAAGTGAATGACTAGCACTGTGAGTCTTTTGAGCAAGGCATTTAAGTTAACATCCAATATGCCGACGCAAAGCTGCTCTGGGTCAGCAGTACATGGCTACATATACACAATATATTCTAGGCTGTTTCCTGTCTGACATTGTGCAGATGTTTGATTGAGTATTTCCTCTGAGCATTAAATAAACCTATAGGAAAATAAACTCATTTTTAATGTCATGAAAATAATGTTTAATACTCAGTGCTTCTGTAAAAGCACATTTTCCAGTGCAACTGACTAATCCTGACTGATAACCTTGCAGACCCTCTCCCCCTTAGGATTATTATGTTTGAAGTCATTTTTCTGGTTGTGAGTGTCGTGTTGACCCATCCCACCAATGAACCTTTTTTGAACTCCAATAGTAGCAGCAGATATACCTTATCACATAGAGGGAAAGTTTCCCATAACTTTAGCAGTAAATTGAAGAGGTTGGTCATTAGAACATAAGAAATATCTAACCATTAACCTTTTTCATATATATAGTATAGTAATTTTAGCCTTTCAGCCCAGTGAAAAATCATATAGTTTTGGAGTTGTTCTAGACCGCATGCACTATATTGATATTCAGGCATGAATAGAATTCAATATGTCATTCCCAAACATTTCCTCCAGAGAATCACTCCTTTCTCTATAATTTCCATAGAAATTTTGTGTGCAAATGCGGTAATAGACACATTTATAACATCAAAAGGATTCAATTTTCTTTTCAATCACATAACAGTATGAATAGCTTTTTCCATTGAATCTAACAACGAGAGGCCATTACCACATGCTAAAGGATGGGTTGCCGCCACTTGCTTTTATGAAAGTGTGTCAAACTATTTTTCATGTCTCACATTTGTTCTAACCAAACGGGGCCTGTCAAACAGGTTTATTTCTAATTTGTCAGGCGGAGGTCATTTTTATTTTCAATTGGTATATGCAATCATCAGTGATGCATAGATGTACTGTATATACATATACATTTTTTTAATGCAGCTTTATTTTAGTCTCTTTAATACATTAACTCCTCTTCTAAAGACTTCACACAGCACTGTGATGACAACTGGAGTCAGTTAATTGCAGCTGGTAAATTATTTGGAAATGATGACATGCAAAGGAACACTGTGATTGCTACACACTGAGCATTTTGCTGGCTGTGGATGTGGCCAGTGTTCAAATAGATGGGTGATAAAAGCAAATATTTTCACCTCAATCGTGTAATGGCTCCGTTTGGAGCACTTTGTAGAAAAGGTTTGCAGTAAATGGCTGGAAAGGGGTGAGTTCCTCATCTTTCAAGCATATTGTAGCCGGACCATTCCGCTCAGGCTTTTTGTGCTACTGCACTGGAAACATTTCACAAAAAGCAATTTAAATGAGATGTCAACATGTAAAAAAAGAAAAGATATGAAAAAATATGAACTGTAGGCCTGAGTGTTTTACTGAAACCCCATGTTATATTAACTGTTGCCTGTTTTGATAATTAGTGATAAATATAAGGCATGTTCCTGTAAAAAAAAAAATGTTTACCAGAGTAAAGCAGAGTGATAATAACCTACTATAAATATGATTGCTATAGATAATGTAGTTCTGTACAAGGTGGAATTTCTCTGTCAGCTTTCTTTTGCTTTCCTTTTATTTATTAAACAAAATTACCTGGGGACTTTTTTTTCAGACTAAACTTAACATAAATATTATTGTTCCTATATTTTATAGATCATTTCACTCATTCATTCATTCTACTCAATGTATGATCACGTGTAATATATTATGTGTTCATTATAACTGTGCAAATTAATTACACTATATAATAGGCCATATGCTCACATCTATGGGCCCATGTAGGTGTTTAGATCATTTTCAGGGTCTCGACCATTCAATCTGTTGCTAAATGGGATAGGTTGAGTTCCCTGTCATTAGAGCATGCACTCTTAAGAACATGTAGGAATATCTTCTTGAGCTTTATTGTGGTTTTGGTGACACTATCTGTTTTTATCCACTTGTGAACAGGTCTGTGTAAGTTCTCCTAGGCCCAGGTCATCATTCTTCTTGGTAGTTCATGACGACAATGATGACCTGGGCAAAGGAGAACTTACACTTCAAAAGAGCTAAATCAGTCCAGTTGAACTGAGAAGAACTACCAAGAAGACACTTGCAAAGAGATGAAAAAAATGTAATAGCCAAAAGGAAAAAATGAAAGGCTGATGACTTTCATGAAGCATATAGGCTATAGAAAAAACTAAATATCTTCATGAACCATATAGGCTATAGAACAAAATAATAAAATACCAGCTTTATAATTAATCTCAACTTTTAACGAGTCAACGAGTTGGAAAAACATAATACAGGCATTTAACAACCAGGTTCTGCTGGTTAATGGATTGATATTTGCCCTATGTAAGATCTTATTCAGGTAATTTACAGCTTCATTGAAATAATGTGTCCTCTTTCTAATAATACTTTTCATAGCGTGGGACAGAGTAGAGAGTGGTAGGTCTTAAGATGTTAAAAAATTCAAAAGAAGAATGTTGGGCACCCCCAGGCTAAATGTTTTCAGATCCCATCAGAAGAAACTTGATTCCAACAGTCAGTGTTTACGAGATGTTATTTAGTTTACAGTATTGATAACGCCTAATGATCAGTATCATAAATGAACCGGAGGGTCAGGCAGGTTATTTTTTAATAGCTGTCTCTCTGCGACTGTCCTATCGCTGTACTGCAACTTCCAGCCTGGCCATCAAGTCAAATCAACATCATCAAATTAAGGTAGACTGCGTATTCTTAACAGTAGTACAAAGTGTCTGTATGATGACATGAAACAACAATTTCCCAATAATATTGTAGCAGTGTATAGACTCAACCGCAGTGTTTTAATCAATGTAATGTTACTTGTATGATGAGGATTTAAAAAGGTCAAATGAATATACAATCCTAATTTTTTGCTTTGTTTTTGTGACTTACACTGTAACAGTTGTGAATCTCACAGTGGTTTTAAGATTAGCACCTTCATATTTTTGTGTTAAAATTGGCAGTATTATTTCACTGTGGCTTTTTATTCCATGTCTCAAAACAAGTCCATATCCATGAGTATGGATTCTATGAATTCTACAGAGAACTGCTTGGTTAAGGGAATATCATTGTATCCCAATTATACAGTTGGAGGCAATTTGCTCATTTATTTATGCGTCCCAGTGTGGCTCAGATACAAAGTCTCTTTGTCCCCCGTGTCTGCTTCTATATTATTCCTGACTATTCTTTTTCAATCAAACAACTCATTGAATAAGAAAAATGTCTCAGTGCATTGATGTAGTGCAGCAAAACCTATAGACAAGCTGTAATTGAGTTTATGGATGCATGAAACATCTCAATATCCAAAAGCAATGCTTAGGGACACAAGCCTCCAACTAAAGCATGGAAGCATGATGCGGTAATAGCCAGTCTAAGAAACAGATGCACTTGTCAGATATACTTAAAAGTGTCTATGCATCCTTGAAAGATAAGACTTCTGAATGCTAATGAATTATGAGTGTGATAGAAGACCAATAGTACAACTAAAACAATTTCAAGTTGTTAGAGGATGTAATTACATTGTGCTGCAGTGACAGTGGAGAAATGTATACTACAGAGTAATAAAATGGGTGATATTTTTTTAGCTATAGTGAATGTTAATTTTGTGTTGGCATTTGTTTAGCATTAATTTAAAGTAGATATTAAAAAAAAAACACACACATACACACACACACTTACAGGCATATTTTTCCTCCCATTTTCCAGTATAAAGTATTTGATTCTCCAATAGGAATGTGTCATTTCCAGGCTACTTTGGTTTCTCCTGCCCCATGGGACAGGCTTACTGGTGTTAAAGGGAACATGAATGCCATTGCACCTGACAGCATGTTGACTTTAATTCTCATTGTAGTGACAAGGGAGGTACTTGAGAGTAGATAATTGTATCTCAGGTCTCCTGCATGCTGCTTATTATTGATTCATAGGGAACAGAAAGAACTCCTTGTAAACGTATGAAAATGCATTTAAGTGTCCTTTCTCCTTTCCTAAAATCGCAGCTGCAGCTATCTGCTTTTGTCACTTCCAGTCCTGCGCTCTGCCAGCTCAGCTTTTAAGGCTCTGGCAGGCAGGATGGAGCTTATATTTAACAAAGCTGACAGGTTGGACAGTAATGCAGTTGTCTGGGCTTTTATTTCTTACTTGGGATTGGATTTTGAAAAGCCACAGCGCATTAGAATGAAGTGCTTTCCGACAGGCCCCACATGAAAGTTGAACTGCAGCAGTGCATTCCAGCTGCAACAAGACATACAGTAAAAGGCTGTCCTAACTCTGAAGCCGACCCCAGGTTAAAACAAAAATATAAGCTAACGTTTAGAGTTTTTAAATTAGTTTGATGGCTTACAATGCGGTTAAAACTTTTTTAAGCATTTAAGTTTTATTTGGGTATGAGTATGTACAACTATGTATTTTTTTACTCTGTAGATTTAGCTTTTCTTTTGTTTTTAAACTCCACAATGCGACATGCTTTTCTTAAAGTTTATTAAGTAACCCTTTGAAGTGTTATTCCTCTGTTTATTTGAGTAATTTACTAAAATAAAACTCATCCTATTCAAATTGACATTTTGAATTAGACTTTGTAAAGCTAAAATCAAATGTTAGTGCCAAAACCATAGCTGAGTAGGTAGCCTATGTACGTCTATGTTGTATGTGAGGTTACTGAGCCGAACAGCAGACTGTGAGGTTACCTCAAAATGCCTTTCCAGTGTAGTAAAAACACAGAGGTTTACTGGTTACCAAAGCTGGGGGTAAAAAAAAAAAAAAAAAAAAAGCCGGCTGCCAGACAGCTGGCCCTCTTCACTTTCACTTATGGGGACACCCGTAAAAGCAAGCCCCAAGACGATGACAATGTACCACACTACAGCTGGAAACCATCAGGATGAAAAGTTGAGACTATGGGCCTTCCCGTCTTAGCTAAACCCTCTCTGTGACCAAAGACTGTCTTGGCACTGTCTTTTATTTGCTCATGTTAGTCTGTCATTCCCAATTTATTCTTTTCATTTTCCATAAATAAAGGAATAAAACAGACATTTTCTCTTACTGAAAGCTATGTTTATTGGATTTAGCCGTTTGATTGATCAGTCATGAAAATACATGTGTCACTACATTGATCTTATCCTCAAGACAATTCCACTTGCTTTGATTATGTGATTTGGCCTGAGGCTACTATACATTGCAGCGTTGTTCTGTGGCACATGTAAAGGCTGTAACAAAACATACATTTATATGAATGTCCAGAGCTACTGTTTTTTCATCACTGACCAAAATGAACACCTTCAAAATGGGATGCTGAATTTCTGGGGTGAAGGATTAAGTTTGAGAGAAAAAAACAACCAATACAGAAACAAGAAACAGATAATGATCTAATTTTTGGGGCAACGATGAATGAGAATAGCCAACAACAATTGCTTCAATAGGGAAATAGGAAATTACTAAGTATCCTCTGCCTAGTCCATTAATGTGGCTGGGACATGAACCAAGACTTCCTGAATTGACAGGAAGCCATACACATGTTGCCACTGAGTGATGGAGTGTGTACAGGAAAAGGGCGGGGCTGGTGGAGGCTTGTGGACCTGGCATGCCCAGACAAAAACATTGTGTGATGAGCGCTACTAAGTGTGTTTAGAGCCTGGGATGGCCATTCATCCACACCAGTCAGGCCTCCATGGCAGTGATTAGCATTGTCATCCTCATTTCCAGGCCCTCTGTGCAGATGGCCCGCATGCTGGAGGTGCCAGCATAAGAGTGGCTGTTCTCTCTCACATAATCACTCTCTGGCCTCTGCTCTCATCTGTCCTTTTTATTTCCATAAAAAGTATTCTAGGGAAATTTGTATGGCCGTTTTATATTCATTCATTATAGCTGTGGATTATCAAGAATAGACTTTCCAGTGCTAGTGCTCTGATGAATGTTGCTGTGGTACTGGTGACGCAATTGTGGTGTTTCTTTTGAGTTACTCATATTGGCATGACCAACATTTGATCTTTTTAATCAAGTGAAATCAGTTTTATGTTGCAATATAAGAACACATAGCTGTAGAAGATGACAGTTTAGCGCAGCAGAGGGAGAGGTCTGATCAGTACACTGCCTGGGGCACTTACAGGGCTGCCGTGGGCTCTGTAGATATACACAGCAATTAGGCCCCTCTATGAGGCCTGTGGAGAAGAAAGTACTGCAGACAAACAGGATATGGCATGTCAGTTTGATACCGCATCACCCTGCACAAATGTCTCATAAACTCATTTAGAACCTTGACAACAACCTTTGACTTGCACGGCCTTGTTTCTCGCTTCTACACTTGGGCTCATTCCTCTCTCTTCTCTCCTCCTCTATGCTCTCCTCAACACCCCCCCACCCCCACCCCCTGCCCAACTCAAAGCCAAGATGATAGGCCTAATAATTAAAGCAATTCTGTATGAGCTGGAGAGCTTCAGAGCATCTGTGTGTGTCAGGCTCCTGACATGATACAGAGGGACAGCACAACTATTAAATATCCATCATGCCACGCCACATCAGTTCTAATGCAATCAGAAACACATGAGTACGTCGGCTAAGTCCCTTTCCATCCACAATGATTAAAGAAGTCTTTAATTTCAAAGACAAATAAAAAATGCACGATCATTTTATCAAAAATGTAAATGACCTGTCTCTTTGCATGACACTTACCAGCGACAGAGCTGGAGCTAATACGAAAGTTTGTACACTCCTGTGAGCAGCGCCATAGGGATTATGTTCTCTTGATTGTTATTATTAAATGCCACTGTCGTGTCATGCTCATTCCTTCCTTTCGACCTCCTTTCATCCAACCTGATCGAAGGACAATGTTTCTGTGTTAAATAATTTGGTACATTTTAAATGATGCAAATAAATACATCGATAAAACCTACATTCTTTCCTCTCTACTGCAGTGTTGAACTGCATTTCATTTGTACAATGGATAAAAGCATGTAACATTTTTTAGCAAAGTTAACAAAGGACAATAAGAATTACTAAAATCTGTCAGATTCCTGTTTTAACATTTTACAGATGCTGTTTCCACGCTCCACTGGAATTTGCAAAATAAAAATGCCAATTTTCCTTTTTTCAATAGTTCCTATAATTAGAAAGAGGGTGATGAATGTACTTAGCTTCAGAAATGCAATTATTACTTAAATAAAGATGATTTCTCACTGTTTAGCGTAGCAAACAATATCGGAATCAGAATACTTCATAAATCTCAGAGGGAAATTATTGTGTGTTACAGTTATTATTAAAAAAAGTAGCAAGACAAACTATCAATATGATAACAAGAAGAAAGAAAGCAAAGTAGAAAAAAAATACAGGATAAAATATGTCTTGTCTCAAAATCTCAAAAGGAAGCTTAAATAATTTGGGAAAAACACTGTATGCCCTATATAAAATTTTGGAGGGATAGTTATACTTAAAATAATATCTGAATTTTACAGCAAAGTCAGAAGGGTATATGACAACACAGTGCACAGAAACCACTGGAATATGTCAGAAGTGGCTCACGTTGAGCAGCCCACCAAAACCTCCATTGCTCTCATGTTTATGCAGAGAAAGACTGAACTCTTTTGATTCTACAGTGAAGCTTTTGATTTGGTGCTGAGTGTCTGGCAGCCTTTCAACACTGTACTTCAGGTTTCAGGCTTTTACTAATCAAACTCAGGTGGAGCTGGGCACAGGCATGAGGGTGGATGACATAAATGTGTGAAGGTGGTTAAAGGATTATTTGGGAAACTGCACCACCCTCTACAGTAAAGACAGTTTTCCATGGTCCCTTTCGCTGTCCCTGTGTCACCTCACAACCCTTTGCTCGCTGCACATATAAGTGCTGTCTCTGCCAAACAGGGGCACTGTGAGCATGTTGAAAAGCTGATGAATACATTACTTATTTACACAGGCTTCATTCAGACATAAACAACATTAAAGTGCATTTTTTGTACAAGACGATCAGGAAGAGCCTTGTCAACAACTTCAGCTGTCATAGATGTAAGTTCCTCTAAAGTTTCTCTGAGTTTGAAAGTCATATTTTTGACAAAAGCTACATATTATCCCAATGGCAAAAAATCAACTACCAGTATTTACTTAGAATTTGGTATTTCAGTTCTGAGGGTAAACTAATATGTGACTCTTTGTAATATACATAGTAGAGATTAATAAAACATAAGATTATTAGACAATTGCATAAAGTAAAGAAAAATGAAAGAATAAACCCATTAAGAATAATCTTAAATCTCAAACCATGCACCAGTAAGAACTGTAAGAATAAATATTCCTGCCATTTCTCCTTGTTGTACCAATCCCTGTAGTGAGTGGTATATCACTTTAAAATGTTATGGAAATCATGCCAAATACTGCCAAATTCAGTGGAATTTTATTGTCTCTTTGTTCAATGTTTTCTTCCATTTCTCTTTTTGACACCTTCAACATGTGCATCTTTGCTTTTTAATGTTTCTGGTGGCAGGTCAGTTAGTCAGATCAAATTCAATTTGATATTTGATAATCAGCCAGTTATTTCAAGTCCTACAAGAAAAGCAAAGCAAAGTTAGAGAGTGTATTAAAACATTATCTCTCATTTACAACTTCACAGTTTTGGTTTATTTAAGGGCATTTCTGTCGTTATACATTTTGTACAGTTGTGGAAAAAATCATTAGACCACCCTTGTTTTCTTCAATTTCTTGTTCACTTTAGTGCCTGGTACAACTGAAGGTAAGTTTGTTTGCACAAACATAATAACAAAAATAGCTTATTTTCCATTTTTTCTTGATAATAACCAAAATCACTTAAGTTCTTACATCAATATCTGTAGCATTGTACTGACAAAAACAGTGCTTTCATTCATTCCATGTTTTCTTTTCTGTCTGTTTGTCACATGATACACACAGGAGTTAGTACACGATGCATAACCATTGTTTTTGATAACTTTTGATGGTCTAATATTTTTTTCGCGACTGTATGTTTATTGTACTGTAGTCAGAGCACCAAAAATGAAAAGAGCTTGCTCTAATTGAATTTTATCGATTCCAAAATGAAAGAATAACATAATATTGGAATTATATATCAGCCAATGGATGCACCAATTTATGTGTAACAGGAAGAATATGATTAAACAAAACTTTCATACAGAGGAACTAAATTTAAGACTCTTCTTTACTTACTGTGTTATCAAAACAAGTTCCTACAAAGACATGTCATATTGTTTGAAAGCTGACCCCCTCCCCCACATAAAATAAAATACTGTAGTGAACATTAGCTCCACGTCTAAGCGTGGGAGGGCCACGGACTATTGATTAGTGTTGTATAGCAAAGAATGGAAATGGAAACAATTCCGTGTAGTGAGGGTCAAACACAGGGGTACTGTTACTCAGGAGCATCCCAGACTACATTAGCCAGCCCCTCACCTAGAGATTCCCCCAAATGATCTACTAAGCCTGTCAACTACAGGGCGGGGGGCGAGGGGTGCTCGGGAGCAAGTCAGTTAACATGACGAGGGGACCATACGGATAAATCACAATTCACTCAGGGAGCAGTCACACTCAATGACATATTCACTGGCTGGCTCTACAGCTCATTTGATAACGCTCTTGCCACGCCATTCATTTCTCTGAAGGATGAAAGGGAGGCTGAAAATGTCATCAGCTCACTGAGGCAGGGACGCCACTGACTCAGAATAAAGAGGGAGGGAGGTGCCTCATAATTAATTAAGTTTTTTAACCCCGCTACAGTCAGAGAGACATCCCACTATTTTCCGGGGATCTTTCAATTAGACATGCGTTGTAATTAAATGCTGTGTCACAGTGCTGTTGGGGCCTGCCAGATTTATGTCCCAGGATAAGTTACTGCCATTCATTATCATGATGGATAGCACGACCTGAAAGGAATATTGTCAGGGTCCCTTAAGCAAGGCTGTGGCAATTGCATAATAACAAAAGTATCGCTTATTCTTCTGAGCCCACTGCCAAACCTTAAACAGTTTGGCTCAAACCCATGAAATCTGTCAAACAGCCAGCGCCATATTAAATTATTATTTTTTTTTAAATACACATTTGTTTAAACACACATCTGCAAAATAAATTGGCACAAAATTGGTGAAATAATTAATTTCAGAAGTAGTGCTTTATAAACGACTTTACCTAAAATGTTCAAGGTGGAATTCACAATGGCTGTCTCTTAGATCTTATTATGGGTTCAAAGTCAGTGCCCCAATCTCGCCTACGTTCTTTCTTAAGAGAAAAAAAAATAGTTAGACATGCAGAATGAGGCTGGCTCCTAGGTACACTGTTCTTACTGTGTGGATCACTGTGAAGTCAGAAAAGCCTGAGAATTTGCCAGCACAACAGAGGCAGTGCAGAGACACTCATCTTTGGATACATCTTAGGGCCATAGCATGGTCATCTTGACAGCACAACTTTTGTGTTAGATGTACTTTCAAGTCTAGAATGCCTACCTCACTTCAGAAAAGCCCCCTGTCTCCACCGGTGTCTGTATCAACTCTGATCACAATCTCTGTGTTGTATGTCATCAAGATCTTGTAAGGTACTCCACATTTTGTAGTGTACCTCCTACAAGTTTATCCCTAGAAGGTCACATTGGTTCTTTATGTTATTTGTAGTTTTTTTTTTTTAATGAAGAAATAGGCAAACAAATTGCTGAGCACAACATACTTTCTTCACCCAAGGGTAGTTGGGATAGGCTCCAGCACCCCCTGTGACCAAAAGGTTCACAAAATCAGTGAATGAATGAACAGAGCTATATTCTTTATACTTTGTTTGGAAAACTTTAGAAACAAACATCTGGTTTTATACCAGTTCTCTGTTTTCTGAGTCTGTGCAAAGGAGGTGGTGACAGCTAAATTAGCATGGCCCATAGCAGAGCGACAGCTGCATTTACACAGGAGCATGGGGGTACATATGCATATATGTCTGACCTCCTAAATTTTAGCTACTACTTTGGATATGTATATGTTTTGTATTTTTCTACACCTGCGCAGGGACCATGGATAGAAATTAGCTTGTAGCTAAATCTGGTGCTAGAGATAACAGTATATCTCTGTTCTAAATGTAACTTTAAAAATAAAATATAACAATAATCCTCTACATGAGTCTGACAGGAACAGAGACAGTCAACTGAACAGTCAGTAGGTATTCATATCTTAATGCACGTTCCTCAAAAACCGTGGTGCTCAAAACATCCTCAGAGACGCAAAAAAGAAAAATTATTACCTAACACAGTCATGTACGAGGTCCTGACCTTTACCTTGCATTATTTTTCATTGCTTTGCTAAACAGCGCTGTGTGAACATTTCCTGTCACTGTGTTTCCCTGCTGTCCATCTTCCTGGTCGGACTCTCAGTGAAATTGCTATACACTATAATAGACTTGGTCATTTGAGGCTCCACACAATAAATGTTGTTGTAATTCCTCCTGTCATCGTGGCAATGAATGTTCCATGTTTTCTTTTTTTCCCCCTTTGCTTGTTTCCTACATGTAGACAGCAATTTACATGGAGACGTTAATGTAACTGTCATGTTCTATCCAAGGGCACTGAGGCAGAACTGCTAAAAGACAGCCAAGCCACAGCACTGATACTCAGGGCACCAAAGATTGAGCAGCAATACAAAGTTAATGGAATTAAGAAAAGACCTCCCCCATACACCAATGCAGAGGGAAAAAATGTTTAAATAAGCATTGGCAAAGAAATGAATGGTGAATATAAAGAACTCAGAAAGCATTTGTGAATGTAATGTTTGCAATAAGGGCTGGGGGGTAAAAAAAAAAAAAAAAAAAAATGAAAGTGGAAAAATATTGAGAATAATTAACTTTGATGGTGGTACAGCAGGAGTTTGTTTTTTTTTCCTTTTTGGATTCCCTCATTTCCTCCATATCTCATTGTTCTCTTAATAACAGAATGGCATCTAAAAGTACCAGGCTAAATGAATTGCATATTTAGGGTAAATGTAAGCACTGGTGCTGTGGTGAGTGTCCTCTTAATGCTGTTATGTTGTATTTCTAGCAGCTCATTGATGGATTGTTTTATGTCTAACAACAAGAGGTAGCAGGGGAGCACAGACAGTGAAAGGGCTTTGGGAGACACAGCAGAGAAACAAGGTCATGAGCTGTAAGACATGTTTAAACTGCCTTATTTTCACCAGGGATCCAACAGGCACATTAAATGGAAGGTCAGCGTGGTCTTTTCTTCACTACAGAAAAATAAAAGATACTAGAATAAAAATGAGCACAAGAAATTCTATGCTGTTTAAGAATGAAAACATGTAATTCCAAATTAGACACGATATGAAAACAGAAGAGATGCAGCTTTGTTTCCAAAGATATCGGCTTTAACCATGTTATCTGATGCAGTTAAAATGTATCTCATATTCTGCACCTAAATAAAAATGAAGGACATGTGCAAATGTTTGACTATATGAGATTCATTTCATTTTATTTTATTTTTTCTGTTTTGCTGAAACTAAAGGAAAAAAATCGCCACTTGTGATTCTTTCTGCACATCTTACAGATCTACCAACAATACACAGTGCGTCATGGCTCTTTTGTCATTAATAATTCATTAATGCCTTCTTCATTAATTCATAATCATTTAGAGGTTTGATCTTAATTGCTTGCTATGATTCTGGATCACAGCCAGTGATCAATTAGCTCATTTCCACAAGTAACCATTCGCCATGACTATAGCCATAGCTATGGCACATATAGTAGATTAGTGTTTGTAAAACATCTGTTGGTTTACTAACTATGTTTTGTGCTTAAGAGCCAATATTTGTGCTGGCCATTAGTTCAAAGGTCATGATACCTGAGAAAGTGATGTTTACCACTTTATCCTCCATTTTTATGCTTAATTTAATGTTATGTGTTAATGTTCTGGTGTCAATGTCAGCCACATTTAGATTCATTATTTGAGCTGTTGTTTACATTTAGTAAAATAAACTCATATACACACAGTTCATTCATTCTACCAGAGGGCAACAGGCCAGGCTCCGTCTCTAATGCCAGGTTGTCAGTTTTATTTCTAGTATCAGTTAACTGCTCTGGAATGTACAGTAACATGATAAATACCACCACATGGTCAAATGTCACTGCTTAATTGAATTTTCTTGTGATTATTTGAGTGTTAGGAAATTAAAAAAGGACAAAACAAGGAGGCTTTCTTTTCCAGCGGTTGTACCCAAAGCTTTCCATCTAATGTAATATAATTGTGGGTATAATCACTTTATTTTGTTGAAACAGTAGAATGCGATCCTAAATGGCAAGGCATGCACAATTACAATAGGACAAAACAACCCTTCAAAGAGTTAGATTTGTGCCAGAATAAAAGACTGTTTTTTCTCCTTTGTTTCCCTTGTCTCCTCTCAAGTGGAGAAATAAATAAATTTCAACAAAAACAAAATAATAACCAATAACCATCAACATCAAAAGATATTTTAAACATCAAATCAGTATCAGCCCAAAGTGTCTTTGTTTTTTTTTGTTTTTTTTTAAATAGCAGTATGACATAATCTGATTGGGATCAAGCCATTGCGTGGATTTTCCAGTTTTTAATATCATTTTTTTTTTGTGATAGGTATATAATCAACTGTCATAACCATTGAGGCACAGCACACATCCATGTATATTAATATTATAAACTCCTAATTACTGCTTAAACCTTGAGTATTAAACACCCATCCATTAGTTCTGTAATCATATGTATATATTCTTTTTTATGTTACAAGTGTCACTGTCTCCCATTCTCATGTGCTTGCTCCGTTAAACCTGCCCCGGTATTATACAGGACACGCACTAATTTACTGAAGAAAAAAGAAAAATCAAAGACTGCTCTATCTCCCCCGATATAAAGTGATCTTCTTTGAACACATCACTTAAATGTAATTTTGTGTTTTATTTTTAGATTTATTCAAAATCAGCCATAATAAACAAAGCATTCTTCCTCGATGAAATCCAATAAAACCCGGTGAGCGTGTCACAGAGCCGCTGACAGCCTTGACTTCAAAAGCGTACGGCTGGAGATGAATGCAGGAGTAAGGGGGTGGAGGGCATGATTAGCGGCCCACTTGGCTTCTCTCCCTGTCGTTTGCACTGTATATACATAGCATCAGTCACCTTCCCATCACCTAATTAACTCTGTCACCTTTACACAACAAAGTAGCACATACTTCAAACTGCTCTGTCTGACTGATTTGACGTGAAGGCTTTATGGGTATTTTGGAATGAAAGGTGATGTTGAAGATGCAACACACATTACTAATAGTCATCAAGTGTCTCAACGGCTATTCCTTTAAAGACGATCATAGCTGACGGTAAGTTTCGGAAAGCTTGCCTGGACCAAATGTTCACAGTCTGCTATAAAACTACCAAAGCTGCCCATGGTGTTGTGGTGAATTGTGCTCTGAAAGCTGAACACACAGATCTACACACACGCTAAGCTTTGTCTTCATACACACATTCCCTCTCAGCCAGCAGCAGGTAAAACTTCTGCAAATTATAGCCTGAGGGCAGCCTTTGCTCCTCAGTGTTCAATGCTGTTTGATACTGTCTGCCTGGAGTCTGTGAAATCCAGGTTTTCTCTTATTGGGTTGTTTTTTGTTTGCCTTTCTTTCCTTGTCTTTGCTGTCATTGATACTGATATGTCAGCATCAATACCTTGTGATATGTCTAATATGTAGGAGAAATTAAAAGATTTGCTGAGCATTTTGTCATAGCCACTTCTGAAATGTCCAAGCTGTATGTGGGGTTTCAATTGAAATATACATTATCCTTTGATAAAATAAACTGATTTTTTGCAATAGTAGTACCACTGTAGGTTCAGGCCTTTGGATTATTTTCTACAAATATAAAATATTACTGGTTTGTCTGCTAGAGGTTAGAACTGGCCGATAATAAAACCAGCTCACTGATGTACAGGTGAAGCCCTACATGATACAGTCTCACATTCTGCTCTGTATGGGTGAACATGGAGGCTAAAACTCACAGGTCAAAGGAAGAATGTCAACATCACTGCCATCCAAATGAAGTGATCCAATAGTATTGATCTTGTATTGCTGAATTGCAGTATGGTGCTTTTAAGAAGATGCCTGAAAGGGTACAATTCCCCACAGAACACCTGAACAGTGTTTCAGGTCATAATGCCATTGCCTCTTATTAATAATAGTCTAAATACCTTTTAATTTATAATTAATTTGAGATATTTATTGTTCACCTCAATATATTATAATACATTTTATTGGCTTACCTCTGACTGATCCATCCTCTTAAAAATCTGATCAGCTATGTCACTGTAACCTTGTATGATTGTGTGTTTTCTTTCAGACCCTTGATAGATATATCTTTCAGGTAGGCCTAAATAGTTATTGTCTCCATATCCAGACTATTTTATCTCAAAAACCAAGTGCTATTAATGAACACAAAGCTAAGGACTGTAATGTAATGCTGACTTAATAGCTCTTTTTGTATGTTATGTACAGTCAAAATAGATTCACAAAACACAGTGGGACGTTAACATGTACACAATGTGCACAGTACTTCTATGTGAACATGACTTGTGTTTTGTGTGTGTTGGGGGTAGAGGGTGGGGGGTCTGTGGGTTATGCTGGTGATCTAGAGCTGATTTCTTTCTCTAAGTGTGCAGGATCTGCTTGGAATGCTCTGCGTCTCCTTTCTCCCTGCTATAGGCTCTGCTGGCTATAGCTTGTGGCGCTCCCAGTGGAGTAAGCTCTTTCCACTAACAAAATGCAAAATACAAAATTAATAAAAACACCCTTTGAAACTGACAAATACGCCTCAGGCAAACTATCGGCCCGCCGGCTGCTTAAAATTTAATCAGTATTTTTTCTTTATTTATTTATTTTCCACAGCCATGCTCATCTTTTTAATAACATGTTGCTGAGACTGTCTGTATACAAAGTTTTCCTCTGTCAAGAATTACATAGGGCCTGTCAGTTCATGGTCTCTTTCCCTCAGGGGTTGCCAGAAAATAAAGTAAGCAGATTTATTTTATCTTCTAACCTTAGTCCTTGTCCTCCTCTAAATGGGTTTTCTCCTTGGTCCTGTTTACTTTCCCCGTGACCTTGACCTCAAAGGGGCTGCATAAGGACAGACCAATTGACTCACATTCACTGGTGTGATATGCTGGAATTCCCTTGCATTGTGTTTTTTTTTTTAATTTTTTACAGAGGATGAAGATAAACAGTGGCGACTAAAATGGTAGAATTGTTAATGCTGGAAGCAACACTGAATTCCCTGATAGCTCCCCCATATTAATATAATATTCATGCCCTCATTTATAATTTAATTATATTAACACAGGGCTTCAATGTGAGTGATGACAGACCGTCAAACCCTCATCTGAGTGTCAATCATGCTCACCAGCAGAATCCTAATGCTGGTAGCCACTGAACAGGGGAACAGGGGTAATAATAGACACAGAGCAGTGAAATATTGACAGGCTCCGGAGGAATTAAATGCAATGCCAGACAATTGTGTGGATATAACCATTGTGATCATTCTGGTGGTGGTGTTTTTTTGCTTCCTGTGGAGTTTTGTGGAGTTTTCTGAGTGATTCTAATTCTTCCCTCTCAAATTGGCGGTGTGCACTGCTGTCTGCTGTTTACAGCTTTAATACACAACATGATTCACTCTGCATTTGTAGCTGGGTTTAGTGTAGAATATGAGCTTCCAAAACGTCTAGAGTGACTATCACCATACATTTTTTAATATTATATTCTGGATGATTTTTAGACACTAGTAAGATAGCTTTTTAGATTGATTTATCAAGTTTGTGAAAAAAAAGTTTTGACCGCAAATGAATGTTGCCTGTGCCAAAGGCAGCATGTGGGTTTGGTAAATGGAACAATACTTTGCAGTTCCATGGAGTTCAATGATTTATTATGAGTGATTCTGCCGACAATATATCATAAAGACACAGAGTGTCCAACAACATTTTCTACCACTGTATATTGCTGGGAACGTCGTCTGTTTTTGGAATCTGTGGTTATATTGTATTAAGTAGATGGGGATTAGGTTTTTATGTTGTTTGTTTATTCAATTGTTTTTTTTGTTGTTTACCTGTATATGTGAATGTTTTTCTTCAAAAGCCTTACAGGGGATTGGAGTTGCACATTAGCTAAATGCTGTATACTCTTTGTGCAGAAGATGTTCTACATGTCCACTGTGTTTCACTGCTTTGTGCCTGATAAATAACTTAGGGATGATATTAAGAGAAAAAAAATGAAATTATGACAACTTTACTTATATTGCATAACCACAACAGGCTACCTGGCAGCTTAAACATATTTGTTTCCCAGATGAAGCTTTCCTCACAAAGTCATGATACATGACATGTCTTTATTATATGAAGAGGGTTCAACAAGTTTGTAGAAAAGGGAAACTTGGAAAAAAATGGTTTAAATTATTATGTTTATTTTTCAACATATGCTCTGTGTAGCTCAGTAAGTGTCTGCAAGCTTTGATACCAGCCTTTACAGTAAGTCTATCTGTTTAAAGCTGAGGGTCATGCAAGTTAAACCATGCAAAAACTATGTCCTTTTTGAAGCCCGCTCGTACTTTCTTTGGTTAAAGTTTGATCTATAAGTTTTGCTTTGTTCAGCAAAGTGACAAACTGTCATTATATGGTACAGGCCAAGAAAAATAACAGTTCTAAGAGTTCTGTAATGCCATTTTTGTGTATTTTTGTGCTTCATTAAGATTTTGATGCATTCACAAAAACCTCATTTACTATATGGTTATTAAAGTTTGGGTTTTACCAATAACATAGTGGTATAGTGTATCAAATTTTGATCTTACACATTGACGCAAATACTGCATCTAGATCTAAATTCCAGAATTTACACTAGAAGATTAAGTAAGAAATAGGATTTTTTTTCCTTTTCAACAAACGCCAATAGCCTAAAGAGTACAGAAACTGTATGACTAATGAAGCATTTTTTCTCATCAAAACTGTTTAATTTGTTTTTCCAAGAAAATATACTAAAAAGTCTCTTTCCAAATCTGTCATGAATAAGTGTTTTTCTTGTGTGCTATCTTGAATTATACCCTCAAGGAAGCAAGTCTCTTGTTCTTACACATAAGTGGATTTGACTCTGAGTTAAATTCCCCTTGGCAGGTTTTTCTCCTCTGTGTAAAAAGCTTCCAGTTTTGTGCTGCTTCTTCCTTTTCTTACTTTCTTAGTTATTAATTGAGATCATGAGAGTCAACGTTTTCTGCAGAGGACTAGCTCAAGACAAGAAATGCTTGAACTTCTTCCACATAAATATTAACAAGCAATATATTATGCATATTATTCTTTAAATACCATATAAAAAAGTGTTTTTGTGACTAAATCTTAATTTTGCATATGCTTTTAAGTAATGTACATTAAATAATAATTGCTATTAAATTGATGGCAGAGGCAGCTGTGGTACTGTCAATCAAATTTGTGCAAACCTCCTCTGACACTTTCTGTCATCACTTCCAACTGCCAAGCAATCATTGTTCACTCTAACGTCTCCGAGTGCAGCAGAATCAGCACATAGTGTACAGTTCCCCCAGCACTCTCCCATCTGTACACTTACTATGGGTCACACAGGTCATTAAATGCACTGTAGTTATTTCCTAAGTAAGGCAGAGGAATTAATCTGAAGCTACTGCAATATTCACTATGGTGTCAGTGTATGGAAACGGGACACTGCCCTGTCCACACAAATATGGATATTTCACTAAATTAATATTTTTCTCTGTTTGGACCTCTCATCCATGTAAATGATGTTTTTAGTCAGTGAAATACTGTTTTAAAACTTTAAAGTGAAGATCTTTTAAAACTAAGTCTATGTCTGGAACAACTATAATATTTCCGTTGACAGAGAGCACATATTTGCGAGACATTTGGGGCAATGTACTGATATTGTGGGAAAATCTATAATAATCTAAAGAACACACAAAAAGCCAAAGATTTGTGACTTCTGCTCAACTTCATGACTGACGCATTGGCATCTTCTGCATCCAGCATTAAGGAAGGTCTGCCAAATCCAAAGTTTGTGTGCAGATACTTTCTAAAACAAAAGTCATTTGGACAAAAAAATACAGCATTTCAAAAAGACATCTTTATTAGTCTGGACAAGAATTAAGGCTTGTTTGGACTAGTCAAGCTGTAAGCTGTGATTTAGTAGTATTCAACAATACTATGCTTACATATAAACTAATATAAACTGCACCATCATTCAGAATATAATCTTAATACTTTGAATTTGATGTTTCAAGCATATTCTGTTTTTATATTTTGAATTACACTATTTTCTACCAATTAAGACATGTACGATATGTAGACTGTGTGTCTGTAGGTCTGAGGAACCCAAATACATGACTTTTGAAGACATTTTTCAATGCGTCTTTGGTGAAAGTAAAGTTCTTACATTTACAAAATTAATAGTACAACGGGCCTCACGATTATTGCCTCACTCTAAGCCATGTTCCCTATGACTAATGTTTCTGGTGTTCAACCAAATAAAGCTCATATCTCAACCTCTCCACCCAAGAATGATTAATGGTGGCGCCACTTTTTCCCCATTTCTATTATGCTAAAATGCTAAACATTAGTTATAAATTTGACAAATCATTTACAAAGATTTCCAAACCAAATATGGAATTATCATTCATTACATCATGCAATTTTTTATAAATTAAGAATACCAGATTTAGGGATTAATTAATCAATTTTAAGGATAAGGCCTTAAGTTATAACAATCAAATGTAAGACTTTTGAAGGATCTATGGATGCCCTGTGTAGATTTCATACCAGCATTCTTTGGTAACGTAATGTGTCTCAACAAGGGAATTTGCTATATTTTATGGCCTGTTTCCTGTTAAGTATGTAAACTGTAAATAAACCAAATAGCCAACAAGAGATAGAGAAATATGACCAACATATATATTGGATATATGCACATATCACAAGCCTTACAATATATCCAAAAGTAAGGTGGTTGAATGAATGAAGTCTGACACCTGTGGGAGACTTCAGAAAAATTCTATTGTAAAAGTTGTTTTTTTTTTTGTTTTGGTTTGGTTTTTTTACAATTAGCAACAATTGAACATGGATGTAAACAAACCTATTCGGAATATTCTTATTTACTAAATGCAGGTAAGAATCAGAATTTTGTGCATATAAAAATAGCTAATTAAAAAAGCTTTAAGCCATTCAAACCAATCACATTCATTGTCAATCATGAGGAACAGGGATTGACTTCAATAGGTTAATATTCTAAGCAATAGAATAGCAAAGCCCATACAACGCAACAAGAAATGTACACATTTTGGTCACATGTGCCTGCTGCTTCTTGTCAACACCCCATAGACATTGAACATGTCTCAATGGGAGGGGGACGAGAGAGTGGCCCCTCCTCACTCCTTTCTCCTTCGCTGGAGCAGAGGCATGGAAGTATTTCAAGGGACAGTGTCTTTGATGTGAGCAATTTATAAGGCTAATTATACAAACAGGATAATAACAATGGAGACTACACGCTGCCTGTGTGTTTACCCTCCTTCTGTTTACAACACAGACAGGTCCTTGAGCCATATGAGAACATGTGTGTGTGCGCAGACATACACACTCAAAGACATTTGTGAAAACAGCTGGGGTAAATTCTCAGTTGTTCATAGTGAACATCATAATAACAACAAACAATGAAAAACGCCTGACATCAAAGAGGGAAATGATTATGTATTAAATATTCTTTAAAGTTTTAAGAAAGAGGCAGTGGATTGTTGATACACTGACTTCCTTCTAGAGTTAATTGATAGCACTAGTGGTTGAGTTTGCAACATAGCTGCAGGACAATACTTGTATTATCATGTGAGCCCCTTGCTCCTGGGTAACAAATCTTGTTGTTTGCATATTTATTATATATTTGCGTATTCATGCCCTGCCTAAATTGGCTCATGTGTCATTATTTCCTGTGTGGGTGGTTGATTGTGCCGTTGAAGTTCAGGTATCAGATCTCCTGAAAAGTCTCCTGCTTTCATAAAGGACCCAATTTAAAGGTTGTGGGATAACAAGCTTCTTTTCTCTCACATTTGTTCGGAATCTTGTACAGTCAGAGAATACAAAACCTCAGATGTTCTTCAAAAAAGTCTGGACAACGGTGTTAAATTTTTCATTTAAACATGGATTCTTTTTACCTGTTTGACTGAAAAAGAATGGGCATGACTGTACGCATCTACCTTTCATCATGCGGCCCAGCTAATAGGCATGCCTATCGCCCCATGCATTAGAAGCACATTAAATTTGGAATCACAGCACTCTTCAGGTTCAAATAATGAGCATTTAATTATTGACAGGGGATGAATATTTAACAAAGACACTGGTGGTTCACTTGGTTGGCCTCATATGGAGTAGTATTAAGAAGGACATGAGGTCCCCATGACCCAGAAACCCACCCCCATGCTTGGTGAACATCCACCACTGCAATAAAAAGCCCCTCGCATGATGAGGTTCAAGTGTACGTCCATCTATGCAAGTGATGTAAATGCTCTTGGCGTGTCATGTAATCATCCCGCAATGCATACAGAAGTACATAATATTACAACTTTATGACAATCATTAAAATGGCACTAAAGAAGGTTAGCTTATACAATGTAGGCACTCTTGCTCTTGCACCTGATTTAAGACCTTACACAATCAACGATGATACTTGAGGAAAAACCGGCCTCATTCTCTGTTAAGCTACACATACTGCTGCACTGTTGCTGCTGCTGCTGTTTAAGGTGAACATTAAAGGCTACATTCAGACAGCAGGTCTTAATGCAGAATTTAGATTTTTGGGTAAAATCAGATTTTTTTGTGTGCTCGTTCAAATTACACATTAAATGCGACTTCTATTAGTTTTGAGTATGAACTGCAGGCGACTCTGAAGTGACTCACAAGGCACAAAAGAGGTCCTGGCGCAACACGTGACCACGCAGGCATGCACTGTGTTTACGGAAGTAAGTTTGTTTTTCCCACCGCTCCTCCTCCTGAGACGCAGAATTGTGACGTTTGTCGCATTTCAATAATGTCAGATAAATGCA
>JAPTYQ010000018.1:35978586-35999518 GCA_029814465.1 Ostorhinchus cyanosoma
GTGTGTGTGTGTGTGTGTGTGTGTGTGTGTGTGTGTGTGTGTGTGTATGTGTGCGTGCGTGCGTGCGTGCATGTGTGTGTGTGTGTGTGTGAAACACTACCTCCTGCAGAGACAATTTTAGTAGCAATTAATACTGCAACTGTTTCATGTTTTGTTTAGCAAACACCATGACTTAAAGCTGTAGGAGCTAAAAGTCAAGTTAAAAAACACCAGAAGTTGACAAACACACTTTCACTCTGCAGCTCTCTCCTCTCAGTCCAAATCAGAAGACTAAATATAAATATAAATGACATGATGCTATCTCATGCTACTGTGATAAGATGAGTAAGTGAGTAGAGCAGTATACCTGAATAATAATCAGTAACATTTGGTCACACATTTAATGTATATGTATATGTCTATATTCTATATTCATATTTCTCTACCTGCATGAAAATACCTATGGGTAGCTCTATCCTTCAAAACACAGTAAAGAGAAGGGGGTAGAACTCGTTTCCTCTCGGACCACTTGAAATACAATAGGACGAAAGGCAATTACAGGTACAGCGTGCCAAATGATGCCAAAAATAATAATAATAATAATAATAATCAAGCACTGCAGCTTTCATAAATGTAGAAATTGTTTTTTTTGCTTAATCTGGATACATTTAAGAATAAATTGATATACAGTTTGAAGAACTGCAGATGTCTTTTACAAAATTTAAAGGTGAAACTTTAAACAATGGAAACATTCTCAGAAATTACTGCAATTGTGCAATAAGTGCAGTGGTCCATTGTCTCTTTGCTATATGAGTAATAAAGGGCATGTCTAGAAAACATGAGGACACACTTTCCAAGGGTGAAGTATTCAAAATTGAATGGTGTAAGGCCATGCACACATAGTTCAAGAATTTTCATTTTGTCTTCCTATCTGTATGATACAGGGGTTATTTTCTTTTGTTCAGACAAAGTGGTAGAACATCACTCTACTACTACTTTGTCTGAACAAAAGAAAATAACCCCTGGGTCATGCACACAATTTTATACATACCATTGAACTCATATTTTATACCACCATCTTCCAACGCTGAGCATTTGAAGCCACCACCAATGAGAACACACACAAGTATGGGTCACCAAGAAATGTGCAGCAGTTGTACTACAATGCCTGACTCCCCTGACCCCGTCCACTCAATTTTTTTCCACATACATCAGATTCATCTAAAAACAAGCATTTATTCTCAAAATAGTCATCCATGTCAAATAACATGCCAGCTGAATTTCATATTTAGCAGAAACCTAATTCAAGAGTTACCACATATTCTCATTTCTTATTTTATGCAAATGATTTAAAACTTAACAATTTATGACACAATTACCAAAATCATGTGATTATTTCAGTAAAATGCGCAAGTGCTGCTGTGCTGCATGTGGCATAGGTCACATCTGACAAAGTGTGAAAACGAAGCTGTCTTTAAAGTGGGTTTATCTGGGAACCGTCTGCTTTCTTTTCCCCTTCCCACTAACGATGGTATGATGACCCAGTATTTGCTCAGCATAAAGTCAGGCTTGTTTGTTTTGAGGAGCATTCAAGCACTTCTTCCACAACACATTCTTCCTCTCCCCACACCACGCTGCTGTTACCACTGCTGAGCACCGGCAGAGCGGGTTGCCTCCATTAGAGGAGCATTGGGGAACTAACCATGCAGAAAGCAGCAGGCTTAAGGAAAACTTGTTTCTCTTTTAAATGGATAGGCAGTAAACACTCTCCCTAGTGATTGCTTTCTCCTGACAAAAATTTATATTGGATGCTTACACCAACTGACTGGGCTGAGATAAAGCACTCAATAGTTGGGCCTGTGCCAGACCAAGGTTGAGTCGTACCTTTCCCCACGAAAAAGGTGTGCAGAATTTTTTAGACACAAAATCAGTTCACACACATTGCTCTAAAAATACATAAGCCCCAAATACACAATGGCCAATGTCAAGTGTATTTTTTTTATTTATGCAAACACCAACTGCTACACTATACTTACTGTAACCATATATTTCTGACCGAATCAATTGACTTTCTATTACAGTTATAAAAATGAAGGTGCCACTGGAAAGGGTACAGATGTCCCCTCCTGAAGCTGCTATAAATAAGATGCAATGAAGACTCATACACACACACATACACACACACACACACACACATACAAAAATACTTTCAAAATCTACTGGTGTCATATTGTGTATATTGTTTGTGGCATTATACACACAAGGTTAAAACTGCAATATGAAGGCTTATGCTCTGAATAATCTAATTTCTATATATTGCAAAGGCATTTGAGCTTCTAAATAGATTTTTTTTTTTTAAAAAAGAAAGAAAGAAAAAGGACTTATTACTATTTTTTTTGCAACATTTTATTACACATTTTTTTTATTACACAACAAATGATACTTTAGGCTACTGAACTGATTTGCAGCTTGGTATTTTCCAACACATAATGATAAAAGCCACCATAAATAATGCAAACAACAAACATACTGTATATAGTTGCCTCTGCAAGTCAGAGATGCTGGTAAGCCTCTGCACAACACAGCTCTATATATACTACAATGTGGGCCTTGTTTGCTAAGCTCTTAAGGTGTGTTCAAACTAAACAAATAACACAGTTTAGGGGAGGTACAGCTGCACAAAAATCAACATGCTGAACTCAAGTTTAAAGGTCAGGATGAAGTAAAATTAACAGGCAGACTCGGCACATACAGTCTATATGTGTTAGCTAACTATTAGTGAGATTCTGAACAGTTGTTGTCTTGGCTGTATGTGGGGAACACGCTATTTAAATAGAGTGTGTGTGAGATATATTTCATTTACAACCACAAGTGCACAAAAACCAAAGGAACTAGACATATACTTCCCTGATACTGAAGTTTGAGGCAAGTAGGAGCTTCAGTTTAGTAAACTAATATGTGTCACTTTGTAGTATCCCAAGTGGTATGACAGTACAGCAGTCAGCTCCTATGACGTGTAATATTGGACATTCTGTTAAAGCATGCACATTAACACAGGTACTTGTATTAAACCACTGATCTAACAGTCATCTTAGCCTGTGTGATCACATAGATAAATACCAAACACACGGGAACAGTTCAGGAGAAAATCGTCAGTGGAAATAGCTGTAATTGAACAACCATTTAGACAACATTACCACAACATTACCGCAAAACACACAATACAGACAAGAAAATAAAGGCTGTTCTGGACTTCTATGATCACAAAAAGACTAAAAGAAGAACATTTTTTTTCTTGACTGTTTAACCAACTGCAGTGATTTAACCATATAAGTAATTGCCAATTTGCTGAGCACTTAATCCATAATTTCCTCTATAACTGCACATTTAAAAGGCTCTTTTGTCTAATTACACTGAAACAGGAGAATTATAATCAATGCTTAGCTTTGTTCTCAATCTAACTGATGGCATTGCCACGCCTTTGGGTGCTGTTATCTTAGATGTAAATCAAGAGATGGTTATAACAATATCTCTAACCACTTCTACCAATCCTTGTTTACTATTAGAAAATAATTACGTATACAAGGGGGAGATACTGAATCACAATTGTATACCCTGCCTATGTATGAGAGGTTTATTTCCCTTAAAACATTTATAATTCACAAAATCCCAAGGGATTCTTCCCCAAATGAGTAAATAAATACCATTGTAATGCAGTGCAACCCTGCCCCCGATTTGAGGCAAATCCCCTATTAGGAGTATAAATCTGCAAGGCTTTGTGGGTAATTAGTGAACATGCTCGGGAATGTTAGCAGGGCTTGGCAGGTGCGTTTGATCAGTGGCAAGAGGCAAAATCACTGTTGACAGAGAGAGATGGCAGGAGGATGGAGATAGGAGGCAAGTGGGTGGAGGAGAGAGAGGAGTGAGGGCTGAGGGGCTGGTTCTTCTAAACCACACTTCTCCATTTTTTGCCTTTCTTTCTCTCTTCAATCATTTTCCTTATTTTAAGATAGGTGCAGTCTGCCAAGGTGATTATATATATTGGACAGATAACACAAAGCATAAAACCATTAAATATTAAAAACACTGCAAACAAAACAATTTTTTATTCATTCTACAGTAGTGTTTGTATGTAATGTGTTAATGTTTAGATTTATAGATTATGACTGAAAATCTGCTCTGATGGAGACTAACTGCTCTAAATTAAATGATAATAAAAGCCTAAAAAGATTATTTAAAAGTACACAATTGCCTGGTGTTTGACTTAAAACCAACATACAATACAAAGCAGCAGTGTTTTTACAATATAAATCACACATTTTCAAAGCACTATAAAAGCTATAAAAATGGGTCAATTTATAAAATTCATAATTGCCTCATTTTATTTTGCTCTGACTTCATTTTACAGCTCTAAACTGTAAAGGTGCAGTCTATGAAATTAATACAATGCGAATGAAACACAGTTTAATGACTACTATTAAATACATCTTATGCTGCTGAATTATTAATATTACTGTGTGTCAGACCATGGGTTCAATGAGGCCTAATTAGGGAAGATACACTAAAGCTAATTTGCAGATGCCAGGAGCATAGTTTATATATAAGAGCTAATATTTGAAAGTCAAATTAAAGTTGAAAAGGCCTCTAATAACTGTTAATTAACTCTGGTTTTGTTTTTTCCTTTCACAAACTTGAATTGAGTACAATATTCACAGGGCTCGTGCTTAACATTTCGGACCACAAAGATAAATTTCAAAGCTTTGAATTATTCGTTTGATGTGGTATTCTCTGTAGATTAGATATTATTTTAAGATGCCTTTGTTCAAAAATTCATTTTTATTATCGCTGCATGAAATGCATGGCAATTCCCCACATAACTAACCATTGGTGCAATTAACATCTTCGATCGAGTTCATATTCCTGATAATTTATACAGACTATGCACCTCCCCTGTGATCGCTTGCAGGGTTTGACTCTTCCACATCTCCCTTGCATTTATAGAATCAGTTTCATACTGATGAAAATGGAAAGTGAAACTTTAATGAACCGGACTTCACTGTCACGGTAATAAAGACTTTGAAACAACACCAAGGCCAGCTCAACAAGCGAGCCGACAGCAGCACCAGTGTAGGGACATCAAACCAATTAAGACAGACGATAAATATTAACAGGAGTGGGTATTAACAGAACATGACTGGAAAGCCAAGCTGTAAACAAGTGCTGCATGGCTGATCATTAAAACTGTGTCACACAGTATTGCACAGCAATAGAGAGAGATTTCAACACTAGAATTGATCTTTCTTCAGAGCTGAATGAAGCACAGACTATTATCATTGAAACACTGGTCAATATTGCAAATTTGATACACCTATTTTATCATGACACATTTTATGGTTGCAAAGCAATCAGGCATTATGATGAATCCACCTTTTGAGGGGATTTTCCCACTGTCAATACAGCATCGGTTTCTGCATTTGATGAGATAATGTCCGTAATAAACCAAATTCAAAGAGCAAACAGTTTATGGAGGTTTCCTCAGTAAACATGGTTATATACCGATACGAAGCAGATTTCTACCATTTCAAAGACTAGCAGGTTACTCGATAGGGCAAAATGATGTCAATATAAAACTGAAAATCCAAGAATATGCACAGTCTTGTAGAGCATATTTGATTTTAAGTTTTAAAAAGTCTAGTTTTCTTATATTTCAATCGGTGTTAATATAACATCTAAAATTAAGACCTAAAAGTATTTGTTTACTTATTTGGCTTGTAGGTTTACAACAACCGAGTTACACCTGGTGACGACACATTTCAAACCTTTTAGACACATGACAGTTGTAATTTTACCTTATCGCAGGTATAGCTAATAGTAGTTTGCATGGCATTCACATTCAGATATGACTTATAAATACTTCCTATACAAATCTGGACCAAACTAAAGCCCAGTTCCTTTGGTTGAAAATGCCAAACTTTGAGTACTGCTACTGTGACAGTTACTAATAAATAGGCAGGATTAACGCATACCTTTTAATATTCGCGCTGCTTAATGGGCTGACAGTGTTGAATTATCTATAGGTCTCAGTGATTCAAAAAGGACCATCAAACCCAAACTTGAGAGCAGTGTCTTGTAATTGAATAATACATTACATGTGGCAATTATTTCTGTTAGAAGCAGACTGAGAAATCAATAACCAAGGGATCAAATCAAGGACTGTGAAGCTCTTGTTTCTATTCCCCTTGTGACCAATTACATCACCACAGTTTAAACACCTGCAGTGTCACACTGAGCTGTGACACTTTCTCGCACACTCCCTCACTCTGTGTTTCTCTTCGCACACACTCACACAGACACACACACTGACACACACAAATTGTATTAGGCCGATGCCAAAGACTTAGAGAGGGAAAAGGCACTTTATTAAGATGTTATTTAAATGTGTAACCATATTAAGAATTTCACACGTTTAAAACCTTACCTGGAGGATTATTACGCTATTGTGTGCTAAATGAACTATCATCAAGACATGACTGTAAATATGGAACGATAGGAGAGTAATGCATCTTTGTTGAGATAATATGCACTCATTGCACAGCCTGACCTGGAGTTATAAATTATGCACTAGTTTTTAGCTCCAGGCAGTATCCTCCCATGACATATGTGGTGCTGATTAAAAGGGAGTGAAATTGGCCTGTTTTAATGAACATATCCCATTTCACAAAGGCATAGCTCCAGTATATCACTTAGAACACACAGGTGACAATGAAACTCTGACAACCTTGTGGTCTGTTGGTATTGGTGAATACAATTTGCTTTTATCTGAAATATTCACAGCTCCTAAAAAGGCTGATATCAGGTCTCATTAAATGTTGATGCTCCTGGTGAGTAAAGAGAATACTGGCTACATCAAAGGCCTTGTTATGTCCAGTGAATACTAACTAATCCTGAGCTTCTCTTCAGGAGCGTCTAAAGCCTGTAAGACCAGCAGTGTTGAGTTCACTGCTGGGATTGCTGCCTGGTCCTTACAGTTCCAAGAATAGACAAGAGTACATTGACTGAGAATGATACTTTACAGTAATTATCTGCTCTAGCATGTGCAGCATTGTGTTTCATCCGCCCTTTGTGGTGCTCAGTGCACTGATATGCTTCCTCTCATTTGAGAATGGATCATCAAAACCCCAACAGTCGATACAGCGCAACACACATAGGGTCACTCAAGCAATAATAGCCTGGAGTCAAAGGATACGTGTTCCACACTTGATTGATTATTAGTCCCATTTGTATCACTTTGTTTGAGAGGGGGTATGTGCCTGTGTGTGTGTGCAAAAGAGAGATGGGAATAGGAAAATTGATAACTTCAATTAACATTTCTTCCTAACCATATTAGTTTTAAATCTATTTATACAGGTTTTAAAGTACTTCAAAGTAGTTTCTAGACAATCGGGGCAGTCAACAGTCAGCATAAAGCAAGAGAGGCCAGCAAAACATTTAGTCTAAAAGCACAACAGGTAGGCACACCTGAGATATTTACAGCCTAATTACACTTTAAATGTTGGCGTTCATGATTTAACAGTATAGCAGAACACTATGGTGGGTACTCATAAACTGTGGCAAGAAGAAACACAGCATTCATGAAATAAAAATCATGGGCAGAACTGCAGCACCACATTACTCTGATGTGGAGGGGGAGAGTGCAGTGCTGGAGCAAGTTTTACAGAAGGTTAAAACATCCACAGGCTAGTGAATGAAGACATGCACAACCAAAGGACTTAACATCAAAAGAACCTGTGTTTTCAGCTATTCTATGTGGTGGGCTTGCTTTGCATATTTCATGGCAGTGGATTCCATGCCCAAATCCACCTTTTTATTAAGATGAGCACTGTCTTTTGTCGAAAAATTAAATGTTGTTTTGCTTTATTTTAACGGTTGTTCTTTACTGTGGCAGGGAGCCATGCTAACAAGTGGAAGCCTTTAGCCCTCTGCAGTTCTTGCCCTAAAGTAAAGAGCAAGAAAAAGAACACAACGTTTGTTTTTCTCAACATAAAAGCCTCCAGATGACCTATGGTTCCAGCCAGACCTTTAAAGAAATGGAGGACAATCAAAAGGACAAATGTGACGGGCCTCCTGTGTGAGGTACAAGATGAATGCGAAACAGCGCGTCGGGTCTGTGATGTCTTTGACCTGATAGTTCAAAGCTGCTCCTGGACTCTGGACCCCCGTTCAGTGTGTGAGCACCTCAGACAAAGGCTTTGTTCATAATAAAGTAAATCCACCACATTGTTCCTTTGTTCCTTTGAGATGAACACCACAATTTCAACCGGGTGGATACTTTCCAGACCTGGGCACAGAATAATAATCCCTACAAACAAATCACACATATGGACGTTTATCTAGAGTTTGTAGAAAATATTGCTTTAATCCAATGCTTTTTCCAAATGAAACAAGTACATTTTTGTTTAAATATTTTGACAGGGCAGAATGAGAAGTCCATACTGTGCCAACCTGTTCGTGCACACCTCTGTACACAGCCTAACCTAGAAGCTTTACATTAGACATACACTATTCACAACAAGTGTAGCCTTGTAACACGGCGCATAATGCACCTCTGTTTTGCTGGGACAGGTTGTGTGGTGGCAAGGCACAAGGCAGTGTGTTGTGGAGCTACAGGACGCTAACCCCACCACCACTACCACCCCTGCTCTGGTATCAGGAGGCATGGGGAGGTGTTCCAGCCTGCGGTCATAGTTAACCATGGCAAAGCAGAGAGGGCTGGCTGCTATGGTGCCTTCATTCCTCCTGAGACACAAGGGTGAGCAGGGCTTTGAAGTTAAAAGTGTGGCTGGGAGACAATATGAGCAGCATGTGAGCTTCTATCACTGGTGTGTGCTGTGGTGTATCAGGGCAAAGGTGGGGTCTTTAACGCTGCCCTAACTGTACCATATACTCGTACAGAGAAGTCTTTACATTTGATGACCAATACATTATCCTGATTTTGCGTGCACATTACAGATGTACCCAACTGTCACCTATACACTGATTCATCTGTTGATTAGTATTTAGTCAATCAGTTGTTTGGTCCAAAAAAAAAAAATTCATGTGAAAAAATGGGAAGGTGTTTCCCAAAGTCCAAGAGGGCGTCCTCAAATGTCTTGTGTCATTGACAACCCAAAGATATTAAGTTTACTGTAATAGAGGAAACCACAAAATGTTACATGTAAGAAACTAACCAGTGATTTTTTTTTCTCCTAAAAAAAAATGATTCAAGAATTACTATTTGTTGAATTAATATAGTGACAACTCAGTTAATTTTTGGAGCTCTAATATATAGTAAGTTTATAGCTTGGTTTCATTGTAGTAAAATGCTAAAATATTGGAAAGCGGCAAATAACAGGAGAATTTTTACGCTAAATCCCTCAATTCAAATACTCAACAGCCGGTAAACTCACAACGTGAGTGAGGTGTAAAAAAAAGTAGCCAACATAGGACGAATGGCTATATGAAACATGGGCACTCAGTAGAGCTGGGTTGTAAAGATTATGATATATATGTATATACATTTATGATCAGGAGACGCACAAGATAAGATGAATGCCAAGATGAGCATTACAGCTATTTCATTAACCAGCAAAGTCCCATGGGGCCTCCTTAATGAGGAGTCTAACAATTAGGACTACATGTTACATGTTTCTCCTATAAGAGAATCTGAGAGAATCTGATAGGAATCTTTATCAAACACGGTATTATATAAATCCTTCTGTCATTTACAATTTAACAGATCAGCAGCAGCACGCATATCTGAACAGAAGGCCTGCTTTACATTTCAGAGTACACACAGTGCATTCCTATGCCTACAAAGGAGGCCTTCAGAAGGAACCAGAGAGGCTGAGTGTGCAAGGAGCTAAATCTTCAACAGAGCACAACGCAGGCCTTGCAAAGTCTGTTTAATGTTGTCTTTAGAAATATCTATTCCACACAGTAAATAAGCCCCTGTGATGAGTGAAGTTTTGGAAGTGACAAAAAAAAAGGGGCTGTGACGGTTTACCTTTGGCAAATACCAAGTCAGGACAGATATCACAACCATGACATTATTTGAAAATTCAATGATTTTTTTAATGACAAAGAAAATTCATATATTTATGTTTACAAACCTAACCCTAGTGTTACAAATAAAAATGTTGATTAGATGAAACAATATATTCAAATTTACTGTCTGATTTAGGTATCCTGACATTTGTCAGAAAAATTTGTTGAGAACATTTTGCAACAGGAGAAGAGATTGCATAAATAGTGTTCTGTATAAATCTAACACAGAAGAAAACAAAATAGTAAAGCATTTAATGTATTTCATAAATAGAAAATTAATGACCTGAATAAAAGAGTTTTATGGCTCTTTGCTGCCATCTTGAGCATATGAAAAGGAATTACATCATATAGATTCTGACATGAAATCTACTTTTATTAATCAATAGAGTTAAAATCACAACTTAATGAAGTCTTCTTCCATATTTTGACAGACTGTTTGCTTAATGCACTGATGCTGTGTATTAGTAAGATACATAATCAACAAGAATAATCCTAACATTTACAACAGAAAAGTCTCATAAAGCTGGGGGAAAAAGGAGCGGTTATAAATTTTGAAAAATCTTGGAAAACCTGTATTCCTTTCTGCACTTTGATATCAAAATCCCAGTTTTTCCACAGCACAATTAAAAGCCAAGGGGTTATTTTTCTCTTTAAGTTTAATGGTATGAACAAAGCTCATCTTGAAATCTTGGAAGTCTTTGGGAAAATCCAACTGGAGGGTATCTAGATCAAATACAAAAGTTTCATTACCACTGACATGTGGGAAGCCAAATTAGGCTCTGAAATTACATTAAATTAAACCCAGCAGACGTGGCTGCAGTGTTCACTGTAGCGTATTATGAATATAATATGAAAGCGTTGTATTATTGAAAAGGCTCTTCAAGTAGGCAGAGTATGTTTTTGGAGCTGGGAATACTTATTGGTATGTGTTTGAGGCTGAAAGAGAATTATACGTTACACACAGCCTTATAGATAAGAATGAAGTCTTTATCTTCAGCAGAACATGTCACTGACGTTCTTCATGGTCAGAGGAAACCAGCGCTAACTAAAAAGGCATGGATATTTAAAAAGCCTATAAATTGGTCAACAATCATGCCCAAATTAGGAGTAGATTATATGTCTATCTTCTGTTAGTATGTTTGTTGTTGAATTAATTTTTCCTGGAATAACCACCAATCAAAAGATGTCAAGGTATGAGGATCCCTGTCAATGTAAATTACAGAACATGCTGTAAACACTGTACAAGTTTTTATTTTCATTTTCCAGCATCACTTCTATCAAATCTAGTGAGTATATTCTTGTCAAGAAATCAAATCTAACTACCCTCCTTTTAAAAATTACTTCAATGGGAATTCAAACAAAAGGAAGAAAATCCACTATATTTTTCTTGTCACTATAAGCATAGCATAAAAAATGAAATTAAGCTTTTCTACCCCAAATGAACATTTGTAAAAGTTTACAGTAAAAAGAGAAGGTTAATCAAATTTAGAACAGAAAATCCAAAAGAATTGTAAAATCCCACACCATTTCATGAAATTACTGAATGGCTGGATCAAACTGCAGAAAATGTGATCACAATACGGTTTTCGCTATAAATCAACACTGATATTTATCACAATATATATTTTGATTATGCTGCCAGAAGTATGTTGAATGATATCCTGATAATGCTTGAAATCAAACATTTATGGATATTTGAGTACAGATTTCTGAATTCGCTCGGTGTATTTCATTGGCACATTTTGCCCTTCTTATTTGCTTAAAACAATGGAAATATATACCTGTCAGGGAGTTCCTGCCCAAATATGTCCCTTTTCAGGTGCTACATTGATTTCCCCGGATAGGTGCTGGACTGAACACCAATTAAATTGATCCGTTAAAAACAGCAATCTATTTCTTATTAGATCTGCTCAGTGTAAGCCATATTCAATATGATTTCATGTTCTCATTTTGCGATCGATCAGTCCTACATATTAGTAACTAACCATCTAAACGTCATGTATGTAAATTGACTATAAATACACAAATTACCATCAACTCCTTTTCCTGACTAACAAAAAGTCATCATGTGAACTGTAAACACAGGTGACAAATTAAAGGGGAAAAAAATGACTGAGGGAAACACCAATGCAGATGATTCCACACAGGAACTGTACAGTATAACTGAGCAATACACATTTGATTCTGATTTTAGATGAAGATGAGAAAAAGACCAATAGGACTTTTCAAAATGGTTGTTTATTGGGGCACAGATGGCAGGACTTGCAATAACAAAGACCAACTTGACTGACTAGTGTTTCAGTAGGTGCAGTGACAAAAGTAATAACTGCATTTAGATGTAGGAGAAAAACATCAATAAATAGGATTGAAAACTGTGGTCAGCGGTGCACATGGTAAGTGTGGTACTTATGCATTCATGATATGTAAAGTACAACAGAAAAACAACTCTTCCTCATGACTGAAAATGTAAATACAGAACGTGATCAGACTGCCAGCAAGAAGTGTTTGTCTACAATTAGAGGGATAATACGGTATAGTGAGCTTGCAGGGCATAAACCTCTCAGTACAAAGATGAATGTACACTTTAGAGAGCAGCAGTACAACCAAATTAATGCATTATATTCATGCAAGTATAAAGCTGAATATACTGTAATATATTATCCATTTCTAAGTTGATCTAATCACAGTCATCTGATTTTTCTCTTGATCGCAGGTGTATTTTTACCACAAGCCTAAAGCTGATCTCTTAGCGAAAGACACTAACCTTTACACTATTAAGTTATTGTATAATTGTTTTTAAAAGGTATTTAGCAATCTAAAAAAATTTTACTTATGTTTTTGGGTAAATTATGTAGACCTTACATAGGCTTAAGTCACAGCCTGTCAAAAAAAAAACCAAACTACTGTATTTAACCAAGATGTTGCATGTTTTATTGATGTAAACCATTAAAATGTTGATCAGAGTGCTGTCATTCAGTCGTTATTGTTCCAGGAACCACAGAAGAACGCGCTCCCTTGTTTAGCATGATATTGGAAAAAAATGACATTGCAATTTTTTTAACCCTACGATATATACTGCAGTATGAAAAAAATACTCAGGAGGATGTGGTAGCTGTGTTTTGCCAACGTAAATGGTCAAATTAGCGGTTTCCTCTCGCTGTGGCAGCAGGTGCAAGGCACTGTCGACACAGAACACATGTTTCAATATCATCCTTCCTGTAGTTGAAGTAATTCCAGATAACTGACATTACTTTTCTTTTTGGCACCAAGTCTTTGTGTTCTGTGATCTTCTCCTGTTCGTTGCTCATTTTTCAGCGTTGTTACCAGCAACTCAATCCATGTGCAGGGGCGTGGTCTGCTTTGGCAAACTGATTAAGAACGACTGTGATTGGTGGATCGTTGGGCGCAGTGTATTTCAGGTACCCTTGAAATTAGATGAGAACACGTTGAGTTCATTTGCCTCCTACATCGCAAGACCTGCAATGGGACTACTGTGCACACATACATCACGATGATGATGCTCAAACAATATAATGTGCCGCTCTATCCCTTGTACATCTCTGAAAACCTGTCTTTTTCACACTGGTCAACAGTCTGACCATGGATGTGTTCTTTGGTTGTGATGTAGTGGCTGTCTCTTTATCCCTGGACACACTTTAAGAAGTCTCACTTTTCCCTCGGTCTTCCTCTTGTGGTCTTTCTGTAGGGATCAGCTGGGGGTGGTCCTGAATACGTGCTGTGGTCTGGAGCATATATTCTGGATGGCCTTTTGACACCCTCTGACAGACATCCATCTGCTGTAAGGGACTTGGAGTAGGCCTCAAATCTCTTGTTTTGACCTTGAGCCAGGTTGCTATAGAGCGGAACCCAAACAGGAGTGTAGAGAGAGATTCCCTACCACTTTCCAAACAGAAAGGCAGGAAGCTGCTGAGTTGGTCAGTAGTTTGCCAATAACAGCACTGGCTCAGAGCAGTATCCACCAGCTCTGGGACCTGGGCCACAGTGCTCTGCTCCAGTTCCATGAGCTGTACTGGTTTAGCGTCATCAGACAGTGAGACTCTGGAGGTCTTACAGCCACAAATGGCTTTCAGTTTTTTGGCATGCAGAAAGAGACGGTTTGTACGTCCTTCCCTGTTCAAGGGTGGATCACTGAGATAAGCTGGCATAAGGTCCTCCACTGTGACCTACCAGTTCAACAGCAGTAACAGCTGCTTTTCATCCATTTGCAACAGGCGCTCGTCCTTCATCTGAGGCTGAGGCGCCTTGCTGTACTTCAGGCCTGTGAACATCACTGTTATTCTAAAGTTTAGTAAAAATGCAAGATTTAAAATGAACTGCTGGTTTAGTCTGATACCACAGTTGAACCATAAAAAGATATTGTATCACTGCCCTGTCAATTATTTCCTAAACCCTGTTAAGAATTAGAATCCATTTGGGTCATCCTAAACAGATTAAGAAAGTTCTAAAGTAGCATGTAAATTCTCCATCAGTGTACAAGTCACAATAATCATGAGTCTTCCAGGTCTTCATATCACTGACAGATAAATAAAATGGGGTTTCATTCTGCTCCTTGATGATCATAAACTGCCTCCATAATTTCCTGCAAAGAAGATTCAATATAGCGTTTAAGTCAGTGGACAACAACACTGTATTATATCAAATATATTAAGTAGAGCCCGACCGATATGGCATTTTTGGGGCCACTGCCAACACCAATACTGGGGGCTAAAAAAAAGCTGTCAACCAATATATTGGCCGATAACTGATATATCAACCAATACATGAAATAAGAACAGTGATATGCACAGGATATAATAGTTTTATATGAGTTAATGGTGTGAATTAACAGTTGCATCTTTGTTTATCTCACAAAGATAATTTACACAACATAAAACGCTGTATAATAGTCTTATGTTAGACTTGTATGTGATGTTGTAGATGTGGTAGTTTTTTATGCTTGGGAGAAAGATGCGATTCTATTCTATAAGTAGTGACATAAAAATTGTTTGGTAAATAATTCTTCAAAATGTTGGGGGCGGGCATAATTGTCAAAGTGAAACTGAACACACTTTACAATTTTCCTCTAACTCTCCAAGACAGACACAGGATCACAGCATACATACATACATACATACATACATACATACATATACATATTGACCGATGTTTATCAATTGCTGATACCCTATAAGCAGCCTGCCAATAAATCGGTCAGGCTCTAGTATTAAGTACAAATGGTAACACTGCACACTCAGGAACTTACCTGCACTTGGGAGCAAAGTCACTGATCTTCTGAGAAAGAGGAGGTCTCATTGGTTGAAATTGTTAGAAAATAAAATGACTCCATTTTCAAGAAACTTGGAAGGCTTGGAAAATGCGGAGAAATGTTAATAGGTTTGTTGAGCGCAATTAACAAGTGAAGAAAGGGAATGATTACGTTAACAGAAGGTTTTGATAGCTGACCATTCAGACATCAACCGATTCAGAGTCAACAAGAGTAGAAGTCCTTATATTTTGAAGTCTAAATTTTCCATGCTATACACCATCAAGTTTTCACTGATAATAAAATCATCAATTTAATAATATTTACCATTCCAGAAATCACTGTGTGTGAACTAAAAAGTTTAGAAAGTGCGTACTTCTGACAATACTCTATATCTACTGTCAAACTAAAAATACATAAGCTTACTCTCAGCTCTATAATTATTCAATAACAAGTCATACCTCACTTATCAAGACAATGTCATCTTCTCGGGAGTCCTGATCATTTATGGTCTTTGCAGTCAGCAGAACTTCAAACAGCTGAAGACCTTTAGGAATTAAGGGCCAACATGTTAGAAAATGCTCTCCACATCCATAAAAAAAAACCTACCATTAATAGTGGTGTTCCTCTCCTCCAGTAGATACCAATGGTCACTTACACATTTCCTTTAATGTATTAAATCTCCTTACATTTGCATCATATGTTGCCCATTTATCCACGTGGTGGCACTACAGAGTAGAAACAGCAGACTGTGGGGTGGATCAGATTTCAGAATGCATGTTGATCTAGGCTGTAAGATCACATTTTCATCAACCATAAAAATCCAAAAAACTGCAGTATGCAATGAAATAAACAATAACACTGCTGCAACCAATAACCAGTATTTATCAACTGTGCAAATTATCATGAGATAGCAATCATGTACATATGATGCATGTTAGTGTTATTTTATAAAACATACAACTCTTGTACTGAAATCTGAACCTACTTTATATGGCAATACTACACTAAATAGTAAATAGCAAATAAGTAAGTAAAAACATGCAGCAGTGACTATACAATGCATTAACCTTACATTAGAGACCAGGGATCAGCTTTTTGATACCCAGGCAGCCAGAGTATAAGGAAATTAATGGAAGGGAAAACTTGCTCACTTATTATCACCAGTTAGGTCCAATTTAGCCCAACACAATCAACTATTGCAGGAAAATGTATCATTGAGGCGGGCTGAGGGTTAGATAGGGTAAACGTCCTATTAAGCCCACGTTCCATAAGCCCACTTGTGACTTCTGAGTCAAAAAAAAAAGCTACATTACCAGTTTTACTGTGTCATATTTCTTCTAATGAAGCCGCTTTGAGTTATCAAAGCACATGTGTGACATGTGCCTGCTGCTCCCAGGAGAAGTTGGAAAAAAACTTTAGTGGTTTAGGTGCCCTCAGAAAAAAGACATTTTTTCCCCACTTCTACTCCTGCTTTTGGTAAGTAATCATTTGTTATAAAAATTTAAGCGATTAGTGCTTTGAAAAAATCATGTATTAGAATATTACTCCACTTACAAATATTTTGACTTTTGAAGTTAAAATATGTGTTTTAGCGTGCTATCAAATGGCCCACATGAGACATCAATACAGCTGCTCCATAGCATTGTTCACTGCAATGACATTAAAGCATGATAACCATGTATAGTAACCATGTTAAAGAGTACATTAAGTACCCATTAAGCCCATGCAAGACTTTTGACATATTTTGATAAATAATAAAAACATTTTAAAAATGGTACAAATTAATTATTGACACTTCAAATGAGAGATTAGACTATCATTTTAACTAAAATGTTCTCACTTAAATCGGGGTGGTATATATTCAAAATGTTTGAAAAGCAGATTTGGTGGGCTTAATAGGGACATTTACATTATTCAGTGAGATGTGAACAATGTGAACATGTTCTTCATTCATCATCTGAACCCGTTTCATCCTCATGCTGTTCTTAAACAGTGCAATTCCCTAAATTAAAGGAAGGTTATAATGTAAAACACCACTTTTTCTGACATAATCATGCTGTTAGTTTGTTCCAGGTAGAAATTAAAACATAAAATAATACCAATGACGCACAATGTTTTATAGGACCCATTAACTTTTCCACTAATCTACAACTTTTTCCCACTCTTTTCATAGTTCTACATTACAAGATGCCATCACACATGATAACCTTTTACCTTATGACTGAAGGAGAAATATCTTTATAATAATACTTAACATAATGGTCAGAGTCGACACAAGGTGTACAACCAGCGGCCCGCTGGTAAATGTTTCTGATTCAGTGTAAAACAAACTAAGTAAAATAGTGCAACTCTAACCTACTCCCAGTTTGTCATCCAGATGGCAATGAGAAGGAAGTGACAGATGCTCGTCCCCAGACACTGAACAGATACAGCATCTCAAACAGCTCCTCTGAGGCTCTGAACTAACTTTGACACCAGCCCTCAGCTTCTTCATTAGCTCTGATTGGGAGTTTGCACATGGCTACTCACATCTACACATACACCGATTCTCCTCTGTCTAATCAGTTGTGATGTGTATTGTGCGTCAACACAAATGGGAGAGTTAAAGCAAATCCAAAACCCACTTTGGACATTAACCACCAAAACAACACAAGTTTGTTTCTCAGTGGTATAAAGTTAGATTGCAAACTCTTTTGAATGAAAACTTATTTCATTTACATCTTTGCCACTGTAGTGACAATGTTTATTTCTGTCAAACACTAGCAATTATAGCAGTGAGGAAAAACATGGTGAGAATGTTAATCAGATGCTTGTCAAGAGTCTGCGTGGTTTTCCTCAAGCCAAGCTATGTCTTAAAACAAATAGAGACACCAAGGACAACCACTTTGTGGTTTCCATGTGTAAAAATAGTAATACAACATCTGTGTCTAAGACAAGAATATTATAATTAAATACTAAAGAAGCTATAAAAATCATCAGGGTTTCCCCCAAATAAGCATACTGTCCATCAGTATATTATGCTCAGAAAACCTTGTAAGAGGTTAAGAATATCTTACAGGTCCTTTTAAAAACTGTTCATTTACATATTAAACACCTTACCAGTAATTAACTTGTACAAAGTGATCATCCTTATGTAGACTGGTATTACATTTATTATTAAACACTGTTCCACTGTTTTCATACTTAACCCTGCCCCACCTATTAACATTTGATTAGTGTTAGCACCATATACTAACTTACACTTGGACATAATTAAATTTATGCAACATCATATGCCTATATCACACAAGTTAATTCATTAATCCCTTGGTTGGATATTCCAAGTTAGAAAAAAAAAAACCTCTCAAAAGAGACACTTCAGAGGAGGGTCAAGCAACTGGTAGAACAAGTGTGTCAATTAGAGAAGCCGGGCAGCCATGAAGCTGTTACACAGAAACTCTAGAGAAGTAGTGACAATACCCAAGGGTACTATTAGTCATAACAAATGTCTCAGGGGTTTTTTTCTGTTCTGCTGAAAAGGTCAGACAATCTGTTGCTACCATAGAACTATTCTGAGGGGAGAGGACCCAATAGCAAGCTGACACTATTAATAGGTATTGTCCATTACTTAATAATCTGTTGAGTTTCCCACAAACAACTTGTATCGCTTTGGTTACAGATTCTGCTTTCCATTGCAACTGTGTTTTGCAAACCAGAACATTACAGACATCACTTCAGACAACAGACAAAATATATAAATAAAGGAAAAGTAGCTGACATGGTCATGTTTACATCCGTAACATTACCTAAACAACAGGCAAATTGGTTATAGTACTTTTTTTAACACTAGCTATGATGTAGCACACAAATAAAGTCAAATATAGTCACCCTCTAATATTCCTGAGATCCAGGAAAGTAAACGTTTTGGCTTTTTTACATTGAATAACTGTCTTGACAGGAAAGAGCATAATGCTTTTTTTTTCAGATACATTTTAAAGGAACATAATAAGCTTTTACAAAGAGCATTAAACTATGTGGGACAAATTCAACTGTAACTTTGCTTTTGAAAACGAATGCACATTTTCGAGTGGAACCCCTCAAATTCCCTCGACCTTCCATTCCCACCTCCACAGCACAGGTCTCTCAGACACCTAATTAAAACCATTAGGACTTTAACACTGTATAACTACACCATTTATAGCAAGACGGGTGGGTCATCACTCTTCATTACTGTTATCAAAATAATGACAAACATTTTGAAAACAAACTGTAACTTACATTTTCAATGCGTCTTGATTTACAAACTCTGTCACAAGGCTGTAGTGGATCCATGCTCTGTTGTTACTCTTCAGTTTTCAGGTGTCCCCTGCGATGGTCAATGCTAACTAGCTAACCTAGCTCAAACTGTTAGCATGCTAGCGGGTTAGCCTTAGCGTGATGTTAGTGTTGTCTGTTTTCTATATCTGGCTTACGCATGGAGGAAATGCGTGGGGTATTTGTAACGTATTATTGCTTGCACTTCTTTTAAGACAGCCATGGTATAGCTTACCGACTAAGTTAACTTAACCGCCGCAATCGAAAAAGTCCACTGTTGCTAATTGCGCGAGAGCTAAACTTCACAGTCTAATCCTTGACACCTGGTAAGATGGATAATTAAGGACCACCTGGGAAATACAAAAAAAATGATATTTTGGGAATAAAGTCATAATATTTTAAGAAAAAAAGTTGAACTACAATAACACTTGTCAACAAAAATTTAATTTTAAAACAAGAAAGTCATAATATGTCTCGAAAAAAAATTACAAGACAATATAGTCCTAATACTTTTTGGAAAAAGATAAGAAAAAAATTATAACATTAAAATTCTCATTACTTCAAAAATAACAGTGTTTCAAGAAAAAAAAGTTATGCAGTATTATGAGAGCACAATTTTAATGCTGCAGACCCTTAAGAAAAATTAATAAATAACACTTCAGGCATGAATCAATATTTACTACAGATTTCATGATTTTGTGCAAGATTGATGAGAAAAATGAAAGCCATCAGCTCCATTTTAATAATATTTTTTAATGATAATGATATTACATTTTAGAGTATAGTTTTACTTTTTAGAATGTTAGTAGTTCTTTTCATATCATCTACACATAGAATAGAATGGAATAGAATAGAATGCCTTTATTGTCATCACACATATGTACAACGAAATTAAAACATTTAAAACATGGTCCTATCACTGTAGAATGTCATGATATAGTTCATAATATACCCCTAATAGTGCTGAAAATAATATGACTAAAACCATCCTGGGTAATGCTGGCTGATTTTGTTTTATCTATATGGCACATTTTGTGGAGTGTAATAATACAGTATTATAACAAATGAAATAATGTGTAGAATATCAAAATTAATATAAGGAAAGTATGTGAACCAAACATTCTTTATTGCTGACAGGTTGATAATTATTGCTAAAAAAAATAAATACATAAAAAATGCACTAATAATGTACTATCATCATGTAATCATCATTTTTCTTCCCTTGCTTGTAATTAGTAGAGCTAACCTAAGTAACAACAGTTTATCTATCAGTTGCTGTTTATATTTAATCCATAGACTGTTTAGCATATA
>JAPTYQ010000018.1:36016481-36031205 GCA_029814465.1 Ostorhinchus cyanosoma
GGGTAGGACCGGTAAAATACTATCATAATAACTTAGAAATAATGAAAATGTCATACTTTTCTCTATGTTTTAGTGTAATTGATGTATAGATAAACTTCAGCTTCAATATATTAGTGTCATGATAAAAATGAGGGAAGTTCAACTCTGTAAACTGATGGCTCACTTACGTGCTGTAGATTTTGATATTTGCTTTTCTTTGCACATGCATGAAGTACTAATGTGGGATGTATCTTCTAGATCTTCAGCCTTGATCTTGGAGGTATTATGACTGTGGTGTTAAATGGATATGATTGCATCAGGGAATGCCTGTACCATCAGGGTGAAGTGTTTGCTGATCGCCCGTCCCTGCCACTGTTCCAGAAAATGACCAAAATGGGTGGTAAGCTTGCAAACAGCATGTGTATGATGTTGTAAATCTGCATTTTTGTTTTGCATCTTATTAATTCAACTTTATTTGCTCTCTTCTAACTAAAGGACTTCTCAATTGCAAATACGGCAAAGGCTGGATGGATCACCGTAAACTGGCCTGCAACTCTTTCCGCTACTTCAGCAGCAGCCAGAGAATGTTTGAGAGAAGGATCTCAGAGGAGTGCATGTTCTTCGTTGACGCCATTGACGAGCACAAAGGAAAACCCTTCAACCCCAAACACCTGGTGACCAATGCAGTATCCAACATCACCAACCTCATCATCTTTGGTCAGCGTTTTACCTATGACGATCGCAACTTCCAGCACATGATAGAGCTATTTAGTGAGAATGTGGAGCTGGCAGTGAGTTGCTGGGCCTTACTCTACAACGCCTTCCCCTGGATTGAATATGTGCCCTTTGGAAAACACCAGAAGCTGTTCCGTAATGCAGCTGAGGTTTATGACTTCTTAGAGCAGGCTATAAAGACCTTTTCACAGGGCAGGGTGCCACAAATACCTCGCCACTATGTTGACGTATATCTGGATGAGTTGGAGCTGAACACAAAAGACCCCCGTTCATGTTATTCCCATGAGAACCTCATCTTTTCAGTGGGTGAACTCATCATTGCAGGGACAGAGACCACAACTAACACCCTGCGTTGGGCCATGCTCTACATGGCCCTCTACCCAAATATACAAGGTCAGTTGTAGTTGCGCATGTGTCTTTTTGTCCTGAATTATTGCTTATGTATGAATTAATCATCTCTGTTTTCCCCTCAACAGAGCGAGTCCATAAGGAGATCGACAGTGTGATTACCAACGGGAGGGCTCCCACTTTACAGGACAAACAGAAGATGCCTTACGTCGAGGCTGTTCTGCACGAGATTCTACGTTTCTGCAACATCGTCCCTCTCGGTATCTTCCGTGCCACTTCTCAGGACGCAAAAGTCAACGGGTATATGATTCCAAAAGGCACCATGGTGATCACAAACCTCTACTCTGTGCACTTCGATGAGAAGTATTGGAATGAGCCCGGCGTTTTTTCACCACAGAGATTTCTCGACAGTAATGGGAACTTTGTGAGGCGTGAAGCCTTCCTGCCGTTTTCACTGGGTTAGTGTCTTATTTTAAATGATGGCATTCTTCATCCAACATACAGTCCTATTTTTTTTTAAGTGTTATATATTACATTATACAAAACTAAACCAACAGGCAGCATGAATGTACGCTTTTACAGTTGTACAGTAGATTAATACATGTAATTTTGCAATAACAGGGTTAGGGTTAGATATAACATGCCTTTTTTGCATCATATTTATGTAAAACTTTAGCTGTGGAATAACTGAATTATTTTTTTGTTTTTGAGCTGTATGCATTATTTCATTGAGGTGCTGCACCATAAATAGGAGTTATGTATCTGCAGCACCATTTAACACGTGTTGGCATTTTCACATAGCATCTTAAGTTTTAGGACTCTTTTAATGCCCAGATTCAAGTGTTGACCTCATGTGAAGTTAAAATGACTTCTTTTCGCTTTTCAGGAAGGCGTCAATGTCTGGGTGAGCAGCTGGCCAGGATGGAGATGTTCCTCTTTTTTACCACCTTGCTCCAAAGGTTTCATCTCCAGTTTCCTCCAGGAACAGTCCCCACTGTCACTCCCAAACTAGGCATGACCTTACAACCCAAACCATACTCCATCTGCGCCATCCGCAGGCAACAAAAAGCCCCCAGGTCCGGAGACACTCCATAACATCAGTAGAGATATGGACATTTGCTACTACTTGATAACTATTTAAATCAGTACTTGATGCACAGCAATGCAACCACCCAATACTGGTGGAATCTGTATCAGACCAGATTGTAGCCTCAACCGTTCCAGTTCATTCCAGTTTTTTTTTCGGCGGAACCTGTGATGAAGGTGGTGCTTTACATTCGGACACGTGAAGTTATTGCACTTGGTCCTGAATTCTTTTACTGAGCCATATGCAAATTTGCACAACACATTAAAGAAAGGGGAGGCAACAAGATTGATGCTGAAAGAGCTTCCCAGAAATACTGTTTACCACTGATTTACTGTAATTCTCTGAAGCTCAGAATTTCTCTGAGCCCAGACAATGAAATGTCTATGAGCCCTGGTGTGGTAGCACTGGGCTACATGTCAATGATTGATAGTAAGTACACCTATGATGGTTCATAGGCCTGTCTTCTGGGGACAGCCTCAGGTTAGACAAATGACACTGCTGATTTGTACGTGGGGTGAAATCAGACGACCAGACTTTCCAAGAAAGTTGTGTACACTGTGTGTTGGAGCTTAACATGTGCCAAGTTTTACATCATGTGGGCTGACTCTGCCCCTCCTCTTCAGGGATCACCTTCTGTCAAAAGTCTTTCGCAGAAGGCGGCAGCAGCCCCAACTGATTTCTAGAAACTGGCTGGTTTCTATTTAACGGTGCTTATCAGTACTAACAAAGTACTACATTAATGTGAAATGTTAACATATGCTTATTCTTTATTTCTAATGGTTTGTATTAATATTTTTAAGTATTCATAAAGTTTTTCTTTAAAACGCTTGGAATATTAGTCTGTCTTCTTTTGCCTACTACAAAATGTCGTATATCTACTGGAGTCAAATCACATTTACTTAACATCTGTGTACTGTATGTCATTCACAGTGTTACCTCAGTGTTAGTGATTACAAATGGTAATATTAAATATATTGTTTTGTGTAAAAAGTCAATATGTTGAATATAACAGCCAACCGAGTAATGGTTATATTGCTTTTTAGCCCTGAAAAATCTAAAATATCCTGAAATACATCACATTTTATCATGTAGGATTAAATGAAAGATTTTAGAATTTTACTGCTTACTTCAGTTGGTTGAGGTTATTAAGTATTACATTTACAACATGGTATCTAGTAATCTGACAAAGCAACCTCTCCAACACTTCTTTTCCATAATTTTTATATCTATTCTATATATATTTAATATAGAATCTTTTCTGTATGATGACCTGTCTGTGGATACATGATCCTTAGTTTATGGAGCTGCTACCATGCATCAGGCATGTTCTAGGTTTACCTCTTCCATTTTGCACTGCTCACAACTAGCAGAAACAGATACTGGTACAATAGGCAGGTTTTTCCTCCTCTTGCATACCTGTACAGATGTCCTCATCTGTCCTGGTGTCTGTTAAGGTGGGAAAAGGGTGGTGTTATGCTAAGTACTACATGAAGTCAGGTGGACATAACTGAGTAAGATGTTATTCAAGCATAGAAATGTCCTTACATGCTTATAAAAAAGAAGGGCACGCCTGTATGGATATCCAACAGGTGTATAGAGGTGTTAATGCTAATCTCCTCTGAGAATACTGAAGATGCAAATGAGCCAAAACAAAAAAAACAATGGCAGGGTTTTACTTACATCATCTAAGAAGTTTTCACACAGACAGAGACACACACACACCAATAAAAATCAATGAGAAGTACTGATACTTTAGGGATGGTGTTTTATGACAGCTATAAATAACAACAAAAATCAGTTGCCCCCACAATGTAGATAAGGGTGAATGGTTACATTAGACAAACGTACGTATATTGATGCTACATTAAGGGTAACAACCATTCATAGATGTATTTATGGCACAATCATCAGAGGACACTGTGGTTTAAGAGACTACACAGTGAGAAGCCAACAACTTTTACAACTTAATGAACCAGAATATGTCGGGTTTGGGAGCTACCAAGGCTTTATGATCCAGCATGGGTCTACGTGAGTATGGCTCTGACCTGAGTCCAACTCTGACTCTTGCCACTGTCGCTGCCACTCGGAGCCTGGTGGAAACTCTGACTCCGGGGGCTTAGTCTTACATGAAAACGGTGTTTGAGCCCAGACATATTTGCCAATCGGCGAATCACAGCCCAAACTACTGTATGTAGGTAAAGTTTGGCACTAGTTGGGTCAAATGAGACAACAGTGAGAGAGAGAGAGAGAGAGATAATGAGGAATAAAACAGTGGTTATGATACAGAACAGGGAGAGGCTGAAACAAGTGAAAAAAAAAAAAATCAAAAATCAATACACCAAACCCCACAGATCCACACCTGTAAAGAGTAGTAGATAAAAACTCTGGAAACACAATGGTAATTACAGGATCTCAATGTACAACATGTCAGCTGCGTGTAGAAAACAGATGCATTCATTTGATTATTTAAAAAATATATATTTATATGCACATACTCTTTTGTACAGTGGCTAAACACTTGTTTGGTATTAAAATGTGCACATCTGTATCTATTTTTTTGTCTTTAAATATTACTAATACACTGCTTACTTAACATTTTCTCCAGAGATTATGGTTTAATAATGTGATACAGGAGCTAGGCAACCTCAGTGCCTTCCCTTTCATAAAACACCTTAGTCTAATGGAATGCCAAGAGTTCTTAGAGACAAAAATAGAGAATTAGTAGTAGTGAAATGAAACCCTGGATCCCTTCTTTACACACTGGCCGAGTTATGGGTTTGGCAAAAAAAAAAAAAAATTAAATAAATCTGAGAATAAGACAGATGAATTAGCTTTTAATTTGTAGGAACATCAGTGATGTGTAGACATGGGCACTGTGTAAAAATAATGCACAAAACACTGGGTTTTCAAAATGTGTTGGTGCAGGAGAAACATCTGCAGCTTCATGACAATCAATATACGCATTTCTCCAGTGAGGTTGTAAAAACGTTATGCAAACAGTGTATGAATGGCCAAGAGGCAGCACTGACTGGATGCTCCTCTGTCACAGAGGATTTCAATTGCTTGATTTTGTTTGTTGTCAAGTTGTTCATTAAGAGATTACAAAGTACTTTAGTCACCCAGATTTTAATTGTCTTCCTTTTTAAGTGTATTTAATAATAATGACATAAATTCTTGCAAAATAATTATTCTTTGCGCGAATCCTGAGTAACCTTTAAAAAAATACTTATAATCAAAATGAATATGAAGAATTCATTCATTGAAACAGCACTCCTGATCTGAATGCAACATGTTCAACACCAGAGGACATTTCACTGATTAGAAACCAACCATTACTGAAAGGACACACAAACATACACACAAATTACATACTAAAATAAAAAAAAAAGTGCTCTCTTTCTCCCTATTCATTCTCTCTATCATACCCCCCTCCCCTCCAAAAGAATATCCACACACTCAAAACAAAATGAAGCAAGGAAAGTTAAAGGATTCAACAAAAAAAAAAGAAAGAAAAAGACGGGTGGTACACATGAATAAAAGCATCAAAAATGATGCAGATATAATGCTATTAATCAGTCAACATTTCAATAATGTCTCTGTGACTGAGTCTGATACAGTGTTTCGTGTCGCCAGCAAGGAGAGAGAACTACACAAGCCTAGGCTCTGGGCCAATATGGACTCAGTAAAGGTTCAGACAGGCACATTTCATATATATACTCAATGTATATATATATAACTCAAAAATATACCTGACATTGAGGCTGAAACAGTCTCAGTCTCTTGTCTTTCCATGTTTGAGCTTTGGTAAAGGGTGTGAGTCACTTCGTGATGTCGCCTGCTTCATTATTTTCCTCTACCTTTTCGTTTTTAAATAGACAGGATCTGTTTTGTACCTAAGGGAGGTGTAAGCGCTTTGCATTCAAGGCAGCATCACAGCCAGGTTAACCATGGAGGGCACGTTAATGCTCTTCTTCTGCACCTTCCTTCTTAGTTCTGGTGGCGTTTCTGGGTGCACTCGACTCTCCATGGGGTGAAAGTGCATAGGAGTTGGGCTCCCACTGTTGCAGCAAGGATCCGCTCACAGTAGTAAGGCCTTTTTGTTTCTCCAAAAAAAAAAAAAACCCCAACAAAAAAAAAAAAAGAAAAACAATGGGACTGCTTAAGCATCTGAGTGTCTGCACAGTGAATCTTTCAGTGTGTGTGTATTTGTGTTTGTGTGTGTGTGTGTGTCAAAGAGAGAAAGAGAGAGAGAGAGAGCGAGTCGTGTTTTATGTGCATTTGTATGTCTCTGTATGTTTGTGTAAATGTCGGTGAAAGGCAGGTGGTTTAGGGACACGTGTCCTTATACTGCCTCTTCTCTCTCCACCAATCTGTGTGTGTTTTTTTCCTTCGTCTTCCTGCTACTGTCGCTCCTCTCCCTCCTCTTCCTCCTGGATCACCTCAATGTCATCTGACGGGGAGGTGGGCAGGCTGGCTGGCATGCTGGGCAGCATCCCCTCAGGCTGCTGCTGTTTGCTGAGCTCTTTGCTCTTCTCCTCTTCCTCGATGGTCTTCTTCCACACCTTGTGGTTCTCCGTCAGGTGCTGCATAATGTTGCTGAACAACCTGCGGCGGCTCTTTCTTCTTTCTGTCGTAAAGAAACGCAAATAAATGTTAAAGAAAGCCAAGCTCGGAATGGTAAACTAGACACAAAAGCTGCTTCTTACTTGGTGCCAGCTCATCCTCTAGTTCATCTTCCTCATCCTCATCCTCCTCTGTGTCCGTGTCCACCTGCCCCTCCTCATCCTCTTCGTCTGACCCCTCTCCGTTGACCCACTGGCCCGGGAGGAGGCCAGCGGCATCGTAAGAGTTGCAAAGTGGCCCCACTATATGAGTGATGAAGGACTCCTGTAGCTTAGCCAGCTGTGGTAGGGACCGGTCCATGAAAGGGCTGATGGGTAATCCCAGTCTAGCCTCCTCGTCTCCCTACAGATCAGCCACGAGAATAAGGATTAAAATGTCACAATGACACAAATCTTGAGCCTTGTAGTTTTATGTTGGAGTCAAAATACATCACGGATGGGGCTAATAGGGCTATGTATTAGCAAGAATCTGACAATATGACACAATACACATCATGTAATAATGTAGATACAATTGAATCTATTGTGATGTATTATGATACTGTAACCAAGGCTATAATGTGTACTGTAATATTTTCACCATATGCATAAAATCTGTGCAGAAGAATATATATATACAGATATTATACAGCAGAAGGATCAGAACTATTTACTTAGCTAAATCTAGATGAGGATAGTAAAATATTTATTCTAAATCAAATATGTGTTTTTGAGAGTAGAATAAATCATCCTAAAATATAATTGTGACACTGACGTGTATCAATATTTTCTTAACCATTCCATTTTCTTTTGCTCATTATATTGTAACCAGGATGTTTAAAAATTGAGATTAGACACAATAGTGGATATTACAAAATATGTATCTGTTGTTCTGTCTGAAAGTCTTGGTAGAGGTAGAACGGAGTCACAAGATAAGATAAAAAGTTATAAAGCGCTGCAAATTTTTTTTAAAAGCAGCATTGTTAACATTAGCATTCACACCGTACCTGCTCATAGAACTCATTGACAATGCCTTCTGTCCACTTGAGATGCAAGTCACGGACTTTGGCTGGTCCATTGATATCTGCCAGTTTAATACACACTTGGCACACCAGCAGTCTGTCGTTCTCATTGGTCCAATCAATTCCTGGACTGTTCACATCATTCACCTGTGAAATAAACAGATAAAAATAGCTGAGTTATGGGTTGTGCCATCATTGTAATATTTGTAAAAACACAAAAGAGCAGATGTTTCTTCTCTGGATTTCTTCTTTTCACACCTTGGAGTTGAACTCAGCCAGGAAATCAAAGTGCTTCTTGAGGTCTGTGGCCAGTATTGCCTCAATGACAAGGAAGCGAAAACGCTTAAATTCAACGTGATCCAGGTTAACCAGGAAGTTGAACTCGGGCCGGGACAGGTAGAGGCTCCAGGCAGATGCAGCATGGTGGTTCTCCAGCACTGAGCGGTCATTGTACAGAACTGCCTACAACCAGACAAGGACAGAAATTAAAGTGTGAGAAGAGGCAAACGTGGCATAAAGGGAATATTTCTCCGAATTTCCTCTGCATTGTAACATGTGCTTACATAAAGTCCCGGACTCTTGGTTACACAATTTCTACTGGCATCAAAAATAGCATCCGCTAAATAAATGAGATAAAGGGTCCACGTGGATATTTTCTTGTGAAAGTAGAAATGCGTCAGGCCTGAGTCTGAATGAGACAGCTGTCAAAAGGCCAAAACAGGGACACGGGACCACAGAAGGTTTAAAATCCCTTTCCAGACATGCAGGTTGTTGACATCTTTAGCAATCAATAGGTTCAGGGTTACCACCTCATTCTTTTAACCCAGTTTCCTGGGACTTTACAAAATCCAGACAATGTGAATGCTATCATTGGTCATGACCTGAAAACACAACACTTAATCTAGGACATGAGTTAACCTTTTCACCTCTTTTTTGCATTACTGACCACAGTGAGACAGCACATGGTCCAGTGACTCCTCATAATTTGAAGCCTAATTTTAGGCACAGCTTGTGTTAAGTAATTTGACTCTTATCTGCATGTTTTTAACTACACTAGACTGAAAAGAAACTCTGCATTCAGTTTGTCTGGAAAATTGTCTATAGCTGTGCTTCACCATAGATTGTAATGTAAAGAAATGTCACGTAAGGAAATGTTGACTGTCAGGTTAAATATTAACATGAAAAATTAAGATATAAAGATACATGAGAATGCAGTTCTGGCTTAAGTAAAATGTTGTTTCATCAATAAGTGCATTTACGTAAAAGGTTTAACAACCTCCAATAAGTGTAGCTTTAGTGATTAGTAACACTGTAATAGTAGTGAGTGCTGTGGATTACCTGAGGTGCATTAGTGGCTACTAGAAAGGCATTTGTGCGACCAGGATGGTCATAGTCGTGCATTGCAGCTGCTACATAAAGGGCCATTAGCTCCAGGGCAGGTATGTTCCAGGCCAGGCAGCCGTAGCTGTCATCCGAAATAGAAGAGCTTTTGGAGGAGGCGTAGGATATCCTGCCTGGAGAGATCCCACTATCTGAATCTGGAACACAACAACACGTGATGGATGTCTGTGCAAAAAGTGCATATGAGGCAAGAAAGGCAACGTTTTCACTTCAATGTAGAGCACACCCTTATACGACAACAGTCCATCCTCCTCTAGTCTCAGTTATTCACTTTCTGACTTTATGATCCTTTTCTTTTGTCTTCTTATCTGTGGATAAACTTTAGATATTTCTGATAGAGATACATATAATCTTTGCATCTTAAACCAAACTGCCTATGCTCTCTAGAGTAAAGGCTACACACATACAATTAATGAAAGTAACAAACAGGATCTTTTAATGATTACTGTGAAGAGCATTTTCTAATCCACTACAGGCTTCATTCTGCAGCCAATGTAAAATAATAAGACAAATTGGAAAACAAATGACAAAAGTGCTGGTGAGTGGATGTTTTCAATGTATATGATAAAATGTTATCATTATAGTTTTGGGGATATAATGGTTTTACTCCAAACATTGCTGGATCTGCCGCCAGATATCCTTTGTGTGAATGCAATAACTAGGACAGATTTGGTTGGATTTCTTCTCCCTGTACAACCAAGATAGTGGACCCCTAGTAAAAGAACCCTACCGATTTCAGCTTCTCTATGAGTATTATAAGTCATCCAAATGGGGGCACTTTAGTTGAAAATCAGTTTTGTGGGCATAAATAAAGCAATGATAGCCAGACTAAGATAAAATTTGGTCGTCTTATAAATGTCCATTTTCTGTCTACCATCCAGAGTTCATATGGTGTCCCTGTCATTCACTAGGTGGACTTTTATGGGGAAAAATTGGTTCTCTGACCATTATTCTGCCACTGTCAAGTCGATGTCGCTCAAATTGAGTTCATATTGATTGTCTGACTATTATCGTGGATAGATTTATATACAGCAGAGGACTGGGGGGATATACCCTTGCTGTCAGCCCCCGACTGCATAAGCCTCGCTTTATGTACATTTAAATAATGCATTTATGAATCTTCCACTGGGTAAAACCTATAAAGTGTTACATGTGTTATAATGTGTAGACAGTGTTTTGAAGTAGAAATGGTAGCTCTGACCCAAACATTCCTTCTGAGTAAAACCCATTTTCTCATTAAATGTCAGATATTCACATTTTGATCCAAGACTTTATCTTGAAAACTACAGCTAACCTGCATTTCTGACTTCATTTTTCTTTATTAGTGACTAAAACTTGGAAGCTTTTCACTACTTTCCTTCTGTATGCATAAGCAGCACACTGATGTGTTTACCTGTATCGCTTCCTGTCACATGCTCGCTGTGGATCTGCTGGAACCCAGGGATTGGTCGAGTGGTCAGGTACCACACAGCGTGGAGCACATCAGTAGCATGGACCCGGTTATGATCTGTGTGTTTTCAAACACAACAGTATGAATCAGTTTAACTTCCAACACACAATTATGAAGGTTATTTATGGATATGATATTTTAGGGCAAGCTGCAGAGGTGTAGAGCTCACAGGGAATGTCTCTGTAGCCGTTTTCCAGAGCACAGAAGTATGTCATGAACTCCCTCACAGGGATCTTGAAAATTTCAAAAAGACATGTATCCTGGAAAAGAGTGTATGTCACCTAAGAAAACAAAAAACAGTGATGGTTACACCAAAACACAACCCACTTATATGCAACAGCTACATACATTGTGACATTTCCTATTTAGCAGATATCCCACTTAAATACTTCATGGAAGTTAAGGGGGGATACTGTGACTTGCAGAAACTGAACTTATAACAGATTTTGGGTGAATAGAAGAACTGAAATTTGACAGCAGATATCGTACAACACAACAGACGCATCATTTGTGTTGGTTTACTTACGTAGCTGAGTATCCTTCCGGATTTGCCTCCTGTTTTATCCACAAGGTCAAAGATCTGGAAGTTCCACGTGTTCATCCGTTCCATGAGACCTTCCTGGTCCTCCAGCATGGGGTCGAGCCTAAACTCCTGCTCACCCTGGAAGCAACAAGTGATGAAAATGAACAGATTAGCACCAGTATTTTTAACAGGCATATGCATGAAATCAGACACATGATTACAAATGCACACCTAATATAAAGCTAAATCTGTTTGTATTGCAAACAAAAAAGATCAGATTTTTGTGCAGTCACTGAGTTTGCGATCAGTACTTCTACTTAACCCATAGAGACCCAGTAGTCATTTTCTCGAATGTTTTTTCTTTTTTCTGTAGATTTAACCTTTCTTAAATCATTTATCACCATTTCTTACAATATTATCCTCTGTATTTTGCATGTTTTTCCAGTGAAAATCATGTATTGTCCTATATTTAACTCCCTGATCATGTAGATGTTCATTAAAGCCTCAGAGTAAAGTTGAGGGTTAGTATATCAAAAACAGAAAAAGTGACCTCTTTCTGTATAATCTATCATTAACTGAACATAAACCAAGTGTGTCCATCCACTTGTCACTGATCAAACTCCATGAGTTTTATTGATGAATCAATGTTGTGGAAGATGACAGTGTTTCTACGTTCACTACAGAACCATTGAATGTCCAATTGGGTCATATCTGAAAAGATGACAAACTGTATTTTACTTTACTATTTGGAGTTGTGTTCTGTTTTCTGACATATGGTTTCATTAGGCTGATGCTCTTCTGGTTATGTTGATGTATAGTGTGTGTACACTGCTATAAACGTTGTCTAGCATTACCATGGCAACACACAGAACAGCAGCTGCCCTTGGTTTAAGAGGTTAAAAAGAACATCATCTGATGATGGCGCTGGGTCGCCGTCATCAACATACCTTGCCTTTTTGCTTTGATTTCAGGTGTAAATTAGAAGTGTGTGTTTGACCTGTTTGTGTTTACTGTAAATCATTAAATTATTCTAAATTTAGTTATAGTAGTGGTAGGAGTAGGGAAGCTGTTTTCTCCTGTTTTGAGTGAGGTGATGGTCCTGTATTTCATTTTCTCTTTCCTTTTCAAGGTATGGTGATTAGTAGTGAACTATTTTGTTTGTTGTATGTTGGCACCCTGATGCTGAACTTTGACTCTGTAAATAAATCAATTATTGCTTACAGACCCATTCAGAGGATGGTCTTGGAGTCACGTTTTCTCTCCCATTAGGTAGAATGTGACAGAATTCATTTTTTCAATCAGCAAAATAGAAACTGAAACTACGTACTTTTACATTTTGCTCTATCCTATTTGACCAAGAAAAACAGATATTTCAAGATATTTTGGATTTTTATTATTTCACTTGTTTCTTGTTTTTGATACCATTTTCTGACAAGTCCAACAACCAAACCACACTTTTAAAGGCTGTTTAGAGGAAATCCACAACGCTACTTTCACAATATTCTCCATTTATCTCATTTTGGTGTGGCTCTTTATTTCAATAAAGAAGATTCGAACTGAAGCTGGAACAAGGTACATGAAAGATTAAAGTAGCATAGGCATAAGCATAATCACCCAACGAGTAACTTTTTAATGAGATATAAGAACGTATTTTTAGACAATAAATAAGAAATATGAAATAAGATTTTCAAAAAATCTTAAGATCATTTTCACTTGTTCCAATGGTAGATTTTTTTTTTTTGCTTAATTCAAGCAGATTTTCCAGATCTATTGTCTAAAAATAAGTTATTATATCTCACTGAAAAGTTACTCTTTAGGTGATTATATCTTATTTTAAATGTGAAGACATTTTGACAAGTAACTAGAAAAATACACTTGGTAAGATGTTTATTTTTTCCATTGTATTATATATATATCCTTAATTTCCTGAGAGCTCTGCCTAAAGGATCAATAAAATTCTATCTAATCTAATCCAACCTAATCTATACATTGGTAAATCATTTGTATGTGTGATCGTGTCTGAAACAGTGAAATGTGGGGCTTGTGGGAGTGATAAATCGGAGTAACATGGACAGCTGTTCGGCAGCAGACGATCATATGGTCGATTACGGCCCACGGATCAAAAACGCACCTCCGTTTCCTGAGTCTGCTGGTCTGTGCTCAGGCTCTTCTCCTTCTCTTCCTCCGTTTGCCCTGAGCTCCCTGCAACATCTGGCCTCCCGTCTGCAGATCCGTCAGCCTCCACGCTCTCCTCCCTGATCAGAGGCTCTCCAGTGAACTCCAACCCTTCACCTGCTGCAGACACGCAACAGAGTTGAACGGAAAGTCACAGAAGGAGTCGCAGATGTACGGACCAACATACAGACATCCCAAAAATATAGACGTCTACGGTGCATCCTCGTGACAGGATTTGATTCTGTATGAGCGACGTTAAATTTCTATAAAATACGCTACAATCATATACCAGACGTGTTTTGGTTTCGGTTTACTTGGCTGGTCCACTTATTGAGTATTTGGAATGTTTATTAGCTTATGCATGTAGTATTTTCTGCATAATTTAAGCAACAAAAGATCTTAAAAATATGAATTACTCTCATAATTTAAACATAAAAAGGAGAAAAAGTCAATGATATTCCAACAGATTACCCATAGAGTATAACAGGGTTCCCACTCGTTCCCTGAAATTATTTTCCAGGACATTTTCAGCCGCTGCGTCATACACTAACACAGTCCATCGCAATCTTTGGAAGTGTTCTTTTCGACAGTTGTAACTTGCATTTACCCAGACTGTTTCTATGTTTATTACTCAGACATGATGTGCAGTCTATGCCTATAATTTAGCTATGAAAAATAATTATAACAAATGTATCACAGAATAATGAAAACACACCCACAGATTACAGCGTAGCACTTCATTAGCCTGACATTAGCCTCTTCTCTTTTACTTTCTCTCCTGCACTTCCTCTAAAAATATTTGTATATGTTCAATAAATCACTGAAAAACAATTCCCTTTGTTTCATGTGAGTTTACTGCACAACTCAGCCTACTTTACACACCTGGCACTTGCATTTCTCACACATAATAAAAATCTAAATCATTTATTTGTGTATTTGGACCTGAATAGTTCATAAAGTTTGAATTTGAACCCTCCAGATGCTGCAAAGCTATCTTTATATTCATTTTAGCAAAACCAAGTGAATTTCTACAACCTGTTTGAATTGCTTCTTAATTTGTTGCGTCTATAACTAGTTATGGCACAACATTTGCACATATACGATCAGGACTTCAGATGAACTTTTCTCCAAATACACCAAAACTGTTTGTCAGCAGCAGCGGTTGTAGTCCATACTGAAAATACGTCCAAACTTTGAGCCAGTTACCTATAATGTTGAGTTATTGGTTGTATTAATGAACATAAGTTGCTTGAACGGGACAGAGCAGCACAGTTAAGAACCTGGAGGGGGCGGGGCTTGAAGTGGCTCATTTGCATTTAAAGGGCAAGCGCTCAAAACCACCTTTCTGGTGTCATTACTCAGAAATAGGGTTGAAGATGGACCTGTGGAGTTGAATTAATGAA
>JAPTYQ010000018.1:36042680-36071487 GCA_029814465.1 Ostorhinchus cyanosoma
ACACACAAGAGCAAAAAGTAGTAACATGCAAAAAATAGAAATAACATTTCACATACACCCAGTTATTTAACATGACACGAGTCGTAAATATTTCCTAACAGGAGTCAATAAACCTGTGCAGGCTATTAGATGGCCAGTTAGTTACACCTGCATGTCATATTAGCTAGACTATAGCACTGGGGTGTGATAGGTGGGCGTGTTGCTCCAACTGATAAAAACATGCTAATAAGAGTGTGGGGGGATCGAGAAAAGGTATCAATGGCAGGCAGTGCATTTGTATTGAGAGAAGCAGGGCAGTGCTGACGTCAGTCTACAGCGACACACACAGCGTCAGCAGCTGCCTGCACATGCACACGCTGATAATGAGGACTGTGCTCTGGCTGTCAAGACGCACATGGGAAGAAATGATTACATGGAGAGAGGGAAAGAAAGCACAAGCTGGCTCCATTCTTTTAAGTCCGTATTCAGGAAAGAAAGCTAGCCAGATGAGAGCGCTGTGTGTGTGTGTGTGTGTGTGTGTGTGTGTGTGTGTGTGTGTGTGTGTGTGTGTGTGTGTTTAGTTAGTCGGACACAGTCTGAAATGCCAGAATGAGGTTGGGACCGTAGCGCGGTGCCAAAGCGCAGTCAGGTTAGCTGACGGTAGGCCAGCAGCTCAGAGGACGGAGGGAAGGAGCAGACAGGATTAAAAAAACTGTCTCTGAACTTTTGACCCCAGCTCGGCTCACTGCAACTGAAACAACTGATCCTACTACACTTATGAACCCATATAATAAAAAAAAAAGGACAGAGCTACACAAACAACTACTGAATAACTGGAGTCAGACATCAATAAAACATTCAGACTCATTCTACCTGAACAATCATAAAGATAAAACAGAAGAGTTGGCATTGGACTTTAGGCCAGCACAGACCTCGTTTTCTTTTTTTTTTTTCCCCCTTCATTTCTGAACTTATTTTACACTTTAAAAACTTACTTTTATTCACTAAATAAATATAACAATAACTTATAATATATCCAAAGCTTTTCCAACCATCACTGTCTACTAAACAGATGAGAGAATACAGGGGACATGAGTGTACCCCCTTCCCAGTACACCCAGTCACACCATCGACAGGACCTGGGGCTGTAAACTGGTACTTCAGATAACTGGTCTGCCTGTGGATGTCACCGGTGTCGTCAGGGCAACCTGGCAGGACCATGGAAAATTCTTTGACGAGGGGAAGGAGCTTGTGCAAAATGTCATCCCTCTCTTTCACACTCATCTACCACTTCACTGGACGGGTGTTGTTTAACGGCTGCCCTGCAGACCCCTCCCCCCTTATCTTCTGCAGTGTTTGGATTAGCATTTTTATTTACTACATGGAGTTTGTGTTTATAAAAAAAAAAGTATAAAAATCATCCCAAAATCACATTAGTGTCATGTCCTCCCTGTGGTTTCCATCACGATGTAAGAAATTAGCCCAAGATCATCTGAAATTCTTATTATATATTTAATGTTGTCATGCTTTTCCTATAACAGTAATGTCATGTTAAGTGCCCCTAATGAAGCCCCCCTCAGTCTCCTAAAATCAGACACAAGACAGGTTTTGTACTGCTTGTCTCGATCATAGAAGGAGGAGTTTTAAGAAGATATAACACACTGTGCAAAAGTGTTTATGTGTAAGTTATTGCAGGGTTGAAATGAGTATACATATTTATTACTCATTCTCTTTTCTTCATATACAACAAGAAAATACAGGAAATATGTGCAGAACATCAAAAGACATAAAAAACGGAACTAAATAGCTTCTAAACAAAGTGACTATTTAGTGCACGGGTGTCAAACATACGGCCCGTGGACCAAAACCGGCCCACCAAAGGGTCCAATCTGGCCTGTGGGATGAAAATAACACTAAACATATTAACAATCATTTTACTTCAACTTCCACATCCAGACCAATTCAACCTCAACTGGATCAGACCAGTAAAATACTATTATAATAACAACTCCAAATTCTCTTTGTTTCAGTGTAAAAAACCTAAATTACATGATGGTTTTTACATTTACAGATTATCCTTTCACAAAAAATTGTAATAACCTGAACAAAAATGAACAAACTGAAATGTCTTAAGAGAAGTAAAGACAATTTGAACAATATTCTGCCTGTTATGAAATGTTTTATTTGTAGATTCGCTATGATCTGTAAGTTGACGTTTCAAAACATTAAAAAACATTTTTTTATGGTTGTTCACGTCAAAGGGTGGTTTTCATAGTGTAATTTTACTTCCACTCTAAAGCATAGAGAAAAGTTTGGAATTGACATTATTTATATATTATTATGTTATTCTTTTACTGATCCGGCCCACTTTAGATCATACTACGCTGTATGTGGCCTCTGAACTAAAATTAGTTTGACGTCCTTGATTTAGTTTGACCTCTGGCCCCAGGACAAGAAGCAGCACACACAGTTCCAAACATCTGACATGTGTTGAATGAAACCTGGTATAAAACATCAGAACATTAATGCAATAAATCTCATATTGTCTGAACAAAAAGGGTTAAACATGTTATATGTAAAGGGAGGTCACACTAAATATTTCCACTTTGGCTTATAAATGCTGTTTTGTTTTGTTTTTTTACCTTTTACTGCTGTACATACTTCACATATATCCAGATTGGATCTAATACAGACAGAAATGCACATGTGTGGTCATTAGAACTGTACTAAACCAACAAACCTAATATTAGCCTTAGACTTTTAGCACAGTACTGTACATACATTACACAAAGCACATCCTGTTTTTTTTCCACTCAATGTTTTAGTGCATAAAGGTTAGAGGTAGAGGTATATATATATAGAGAGATTTTTTTTTTCAACATTATCCATCAGACTTAATTTTTCTTTGAAAGCCGATATTTGATCAGAAATAAAAAATGTTATATTTGATCCGGCACCTGTGTGGGTAGCACTTGAAGTTCAATACATGTTAAAAGCGTACCATGTGTATGTGTATTAATTATTTCATTTCTATTGGGCTATAAAATGAATAATTATTTCAGCATTTCAACTGTATTTTACAGCCCATGTTCTTTAAAAACAAACAAACAAAACAAAAAACCAATCAGCCTTAAGTATCGGCCTTAAAAATCAGCTGACCAAACCTTTAAAAATCAGCATCGGCCTTAGAAGAACCCACATCGGTCGACTTCTTAAAAGGGTTTTTAACTGCATTAGAGTGTGTGATATGGGGCTCTGGATTCTATACCACATCATATTGCATTTAAGGTATTTCAGACGCAGATATAGATTTGTTTTTATATACTGTACTTCTAATAGTGAAATAAAAATCAGACCAACAGTAGAGGCAGCCTAAATGAAAAATCAACTATGTGATCCAGTTCATTTTTGGCTCATAAGCTCAGTGGACGCCTTGAGCTGAGAAAACAGAATTACCTCTTACACAAACTATGGTGGAACTCTAAAAACGGGAGCTGAAATTAATACTCGAGCCGGCTAAAGCACTGTGGGCTGATTGTTTCAAACAAGATGCTATCTCCAGAAGTCTCCCTTTGTCGCTGCGGAATGAGTAGCCTACACAAGTCTCTCATCTTCTATCTCAGGGGCATAGCATGTGGTTTTACTATGGTGTTTTGTTTACATGAGTCAGTAGACGTACAGCACACAGCCTATAGACACACACCCACTAATCCCTTTGAAGCAGGGAAGATAGCAGTCGCTGTCTACTTCCTGGCTGTTGTGCTTGTGTCCCAAGAAAAATCAGACAACAGACCAGACGAGGTTGGAAAACAAAAAAAAAAAAAAAAAAAAAAAAGCAGTAGAATTAAAACTGAGGGGTTTTGGGAAGCAGCGGGAAAATTCAGCGGTATAAGCCAAGTTCGATCACGCTTCATCCCAGTGCTGTAGAATTGTCAAGGAGAAGCATAAAGAGAAATTAATATGTAGTTTAAACCCACATGCAGTAGATATTTGTGAACTGTTCTCCATCTATTTGCTTTATCTGAGTAATGATTTAAAAGAGACGGTCACATTCAGTCCAATATGATCTGAAGTGGAGCAGGAAAATAAGAACTGAAAAAACTCTAATCACATTATGAAAATGTGTACCTCAGCAAAGTTGGATTAAACACGTGATTAACACGAACAACCAGATATGTCTTAAGAAAAACAAGTGCAATTTTAACAATATTCTTCCTCAGTTTATCGTTTACACTCTTGCAGATCACAGCGGATCTACAAATACACAAAACATTTAATAACAGGCAGAATATTGTTAAAATTTGACGTAAATCTCTTAAAATATTTCAGGTTGTTCACATTTGTTCGGGTTATTCACATTTTTTGTGAAACAATGGTTTGTAAATGTAAACATTTTCATTTATTTTTACATTTTTACACTAAAACATAGAAAGAAAATGGGAGTTGACAGTATTTATAGGTTATTATGATAGTGTTTTACTGGTCTGACCCACTATACATCAAATTAGTCTGAATGTGGGCTCTAAACAAAATGACTTTAACATCCGTGATTGCTAATATCTTCAGCATAATTTTTGCATTTCACGAATTCATCCCACGGGTCAGAGTGAACCCTTTGGGGACATACGTTTGACACCTGTGATTTAAAAAAAAAAATCCATTTGTCTTTAAGAAAATGGTGGAAAGTAGATGTGAGCATAAAGAACTACGTGGTCGAGCAGAAGGCCTCCAGAGTCTGCAGCTGCTCGAGTTAAACAAGTAAAAGCAGGACTATGGGATGTTTGGAGCCATGATGTGGAGCCCAGGAAGGGACGGCACTGCCAGCCATCGCTCAGGCTGTTTTTAGGCCACAGGGTGCAGGTGTGTCCTCATTTCAGCACAAAGTGGTAGAAGATACTTAAAGATCCCAGAAGACTTTCTACACATTCGGATTTGCTGTATCTCCCCGCCGACCTGGGACCGCACTGGCATCTTCCACAAAGAAAAGCAGGAAGTTGTTTTGTGAAACACGTCTGAGCTGCTCGACTCAGATAAAGAATAAGAACATACGTAGGTGGAAAATGTGATTTATGGTGCTTTTTAGACTCTACAGTCTCCAGGTCTGTTTCCACGAATGCATTTAATTGGCTTCTTTAAGTTTCTCATGAGAGAATGACCCAAATTTCACTCGCTTGTAATGATTTTTGCTGGTGTTTTTTGTTTTAAATGGAAATACTTTTTTCCCTGACTCACCTTCCTGATTCTTCCCCGTAAACCCGGAGACCAGATTAGCCCTCGGACTACATCCATTAATAAAGTCGCTTTATTTTGAAAGAGCATGGCTGTGAACCAATCGGATGTGTGCATTTAAGGTAGTTAGGGGCCAGTGGTGTGAATGTTAAAGAGTATTCAATAAGGTTCAGAGGGAGCAAGAGTTAAATCGGTCTAGTTTGTAAAGTCTGAAGACAGAACAAGCTAAAAAACAACAACAGAACGCCCTTCTTCTGTGCCCGTTTATTACAGTCATGTGAAACTTCACCTTCTGACACCACATAACCTGATTCAATCGCTCCAAACATGCTTATGGAATTTCCCTTTGTCTTTTTTTTTTTTTTTTTCCATTCGCAATTTCATTACATGTTTGATTCTAATTCACTTGTCTTCTTATGGAAACATGGCTTTTCTTGTGGTAACTTACATAACTGTACTTATAAAATTAACAAAATGTAAGAAGATTCGCCTTTTAATCACATGTAAAAGGACAGAAGCACAAGGCAAGGAACATGTCGCCTCAGTGTTAAAAAAAAACAACTAAACTATTAGAGCGGTAGATATTCTATTTATGTTTTGGATTTGAGACAACCTGACAAACTAAAACTGACACTGTACATGAAGATGATTGGTGGTATATTGTGTTTTTTTTTTTTATATGTCTAAAATAAAACATTCATTCAAAACATGAAGATTAAAAGAGAGAGACTAAGTTTTTTAACTTTTTAAAATCATGCATTGAACTGGAAAATTTTTCAGCTTAAGCCATTTGTGTTTTAAACTTGATTATTGATTTTTTTTGTTCAATTTAGTTAAATAAATATACATATTTATAATAAAATACAAAACATGATAAATCTGAGAGTAATTTGCACTTGGTCCTAAAATTCACACACCTTTAATTAATTAATATTGATTGCGTAAATTTAAAATAAAAAATAAAAAGTAGTTTTCAGACATTTTGTGCCTTTACCATGCAAAAAGATGCGATTAACAAAATTAAATATGTGGATACATTTAAAATTAACAGATTACCATGTAACTACAGTTTTCCCCCTTCACACTGATTTTCTATGTTGTAAAAGACCAAAAAAAAAAAAAAAAAACTGCATCTACTGTTCCTTCCTACAGAGGGACGTGGTTCTCTGCGTTGATAAGCAGCACGTATCTGAAGTCGAGACAAAAATCCCACTTTAACTGTCAGTATTGACTCACACAGACAAAGTTTCTGCTACTGGCTGCTCTCCAGACAAAGTGAAGCTTGCATAATGACAAACACAACGTGCAGGCACAACATAAATGCCACAATCTGAGTAAGGTCAAACCTCGTACGTCAATGATGAACTTTTTCCCACAATGGTATGTTTCATGCTCAAACGGCCCGTAACTTTCAGACATGTGCGCGCCAAAACTACCAGCACTGACAGCTACGGCATGCACACAGCCTGGCAGCATTATTCTGACCTACAAAAACAAACAGAAAATCTGATTAAACTGTATATTTAATCAGATAATTGGAACTACATGTATGGTGAATTGCGCATTGCCAAAGAGGATTGATGTGGATGTGTTGTTGGAGACTGTGTCCTGTCGTTCCCAGCTGCTTTGTACACGGAGCCAACGCAGTCATATACAGGTGTAACACAGGCCTCGTCTGTTTCCAAACACATTACAGTCAGAATGTGTTTTCATTATGGAGTTTAGCTTTCTGAAAGTGATTCAAGCTATTTAAATTAGGGTGGTGAATGCATCCAGATGGGCCCGTGAAGAGGTTCAAATCAAGTCAAATGATAAAAGAATTTGGCTTTTTACAGCTGTTAAAATGGGATTTTATACAGCAAAACATATTCCATGTAAACGAATTTAATCCCTGCATGACTTTGATCCCACATTTACTGGAAACCACTGAGTAAATCATGTCCCTATAAATAGTTGCAGGTGGTCTGCAGTGCAGGCTGTATATGCAGGTTACATTTTTATCTCTGCTTAAATCTCGTGTTGACCTGAACTGCAGCAATTCATCGCTATCACAAGAGATTGGCAAGAATATGGGCATGTATGACCTTTGGAGACTAGTGGCAGAGAGCCCAAGTGTAAATACTCTTAATAGTACTTCTCAAAGTCCTTTCTACTGACATTGATTTGCTGAATTGCAGGTTCATATAAATATCTCAGGTTTACCCAGTGTTAACGCAAGTAATTATTAAAAGGACCGTTGACCTTGTGACGCACAGAATGTACAATTAGTGCTTTAAAAGTGCTGCACGCCCTTAAATAATTTAAGCAGCTGTTTATGGTGTTACAATAAGTAACCGTGTGTCTGACTGGCCTCGTCCATTCTTACAGCCCCGTTTCCCTCTTACACCAGCACAAATTCAGATTTCTGAGATCAGCATTATTGTATTATAGTTAGTATTGTATATTGTTTGGGTGGTTATTGTTAGTTTGTTTGGAGCTTTACTTTGCTATAGTTTATTCTCACTGACTACATTTTATAAGATTGTATTTGTTGTTATTTTTGTTTGTCATCACTCATTTGTATTTTCTTTGGTTATTTTATTATTGTTCATGCTTATTTGGGCATTATTTCTATGCTTATTTATGTTTTTAGAAACCTCTTATCTCTCTCACTATATCTTGACTTTTTGGGGGTTTTTTTGCTGCTTTTCTTTATTGTGCAAATATAAATAAATCAATAAATCAATGAATAAATCAATAAATAATATTAAAGATGATAAAAGTAGGGCTCAGAGGGCTAAAACGATCCAAGAATGAAATCTGACATTCTACACACAGAGATATTAAGTTGTTTGTTTGCATGACTTCACATTTTCACATTGAATATTACAGTATTTTAGGTCAAATGTGTCAGTATTTATACCATTGTTCTTACAGTTAATGAAAACTAAAATTAACAGTCACTTTATTTACTGAAAAAAAAATAAGAACATGGTAACTAAAAAAAATTTGAATTAACAATACAACATGAACTCCACCAAAGAAGAATTGCAGACAAAAGTTGGCTTATATTTCATTTTTATTCCTTCAGTATTGACGGTGTAACGGTGTAATGGTTTTTTTTACGTAATAGCATGCCTTGTCACTTCAGAGTTCTTTGTAATAGCTGAAGAACTCAACTAAAACTAAAAAAAAAAAAAAAAAAACTTAACTAATGTTAATAAAATAAACTAAAAATGAAAATGTCAAATACCAAAAATAGCTGCTTCATAGAGATAAGACAGGCCCGAGTCCATTTAATAAATAATACAATCAGTGCGAGTACACCCAGTAAGACAATGTCATGCGACCTCAGTGTGTTGGCTAATCAAACCCGTATGTGCAATCGTGTCATTCAAGTGTTTACCTCATGACTGTTGAGACAAAAGCTCCTGTCATAACTTCACGTGGTTGCAACACTGCGCTTCACTGCGTTAAAAACTACCTTTCTGTGATTTTGGTTTTAGGTGAACCTTTGGTATGGGAAACCGTCACCTGTTTGACAAATAACTCTCACTTTGCGCGACCGCTCGCTGCTGTACATTCAGATCCCTCGGACACTCATTTGTCATGGCAGCTGCACCTGTAACCCTAGACAAGTGTTTTTTCCTCCCTTTATTTACTGTTTTAATGTAATGAATGTAATGACCTTCATATAAAAAGACAGTGACGTATAATTCAGTGAGAAAACTCAAGAGAAAATGAGCAAAAGCCAACAATTTGAGCTTTTTATACTTAGAATATTTTAGATTCAATTAGTAATATGCTGTGTTTTTTTCACTCTGACCAACAAAAAATAGACTTCATATACTCTGCCTATTGGAAATGTGAGTGTTTCTCTGTATCACAGTACAAACAACAGACGTATGTCCTTCACACGCAACCTTTTTTGACCACTGTGAAGCCGACGACGTGCTATAGTTTGGAGGCTGGGAGGCCTGTGTACAACAGGAAGGTTATACCTGATATGGACATGAGAGCTACATCAGGGAGGCTCGAAGCCTTGTAAGGGAACATCTGGTTTTATCGCGGAATCAGTGCAGGCTCCTCTCATAAACACAACCTAACGCCTGAGCCCTGGAGCACTGGCCAATAACAAGCATGTGAACACAAACGCCATCCATCAGAGCTGAGCAGCGGGAGGGAGGAGTTAACGGGGAAGTAAAGAGAAGTGAGACGGACACAAAGAACGGCGAGGGGACGAGGAGAGCGGAGACCCAAACAGAAATAGTGCGTTAAGTAAATCATTTACAAGTGAGAGACCGACGCTGCTCCTGATTCCTCCTTTATGTATCACATTCTCCAAGCTGCCATTAAAACACCTGTCAAGTGAAAGGTCAAAAAACAGAGACGGCCACTCCGAAGCTGCTCCACATCAGTCAGTCGAGCTGTTATCAAAGTACTTTGCGAGCACACTTTAAAAACGTAAGGTCATACGAGAGCAAGTCAGCCCAAGTTATGGGCTTCGTAGAAACAAAAGGGTGTGTTTGGCCTGTCCTTTCCTCGTCTTCTGATCATGGTGTGAAGGTCTGGGCTAAAAGGTCAGCGTCGCATGTGACTTTTTTTTTTTTTTTTGGTCTGGAAATTTCAAGTAACAGAATATTTATCAAGCAGCTGTACAGGTTAACGTAACCTTCATTTTCAGTGCCTTCCACATAATTATTCTGTCAGAGCAAAAAAACCCACTTTTTTTATACATTTAATACATTTTAGAGAACAAAGAGAATTATCATCAGACTGTATCTATGCAACTCACTTTAAGCCACTTTTTGTTAAGTATTTTACAGTGAATTTTAAGTGTCTGTTCTCACCTCGAATAAGGCAGACGTACATACTGGCAGCACCAAATGGCAGACAGATAAAGTTAAAAAGGCCAAAGAAGACGCAAATATTGTTCTGGGAAACCGTAGGACACTAAATAAGAGATTAAAGTGGACTGACTTTTGGACTTAATCTCATTACTGAATAATGCAGCCTTTGTGTGTTCATGTCATGTTTGGCTTGCAATGATTTACATTTGAACTGTCTGAAATATAAAAACTTCTACACTTCTAAATTATACACAGTACAGCAACTACTAATAAATGTCCAATCGTGTGTTAATCCCTGTCATTTTCGTCACCAGTGATGATTAATCTATGTTCTCCTTCCTCTGCACGGCATCAACAATTATACTTTCACCTCTTAAAGATGCAAAACTCAACATAAGCAGGTGTTTTTTTTTACTACTATGTAAATGTTTTTACTACTATGTAAATGTCTTTTGTACAGAGAGCACTGCATCATGGGTTATTAGCACAACTTTTGCCGGGGTGATAATTTTAGCAAGTATGTTCACAGGGATTCTTCAGTTTTTGTCTGCACTAGAGCTGTTCATTTATCCACTTGAACCTGTAGAGGTTTGTGGACTGGGTTTTGTTGCTGCTGTAAAGGAGTGATATTACATTTCAAATGAATTCATGTCACATTCAGATGGTCTGGGTCCCAGATGGACATGTTCCAGCATCTTTATGATAGACTAGTGAATATGTAACACCATGAGCTACAACAGCGCAACACTGGGCTGGAGACTTCAGACTTCACAGAATAATACTCTGCTCATGATCTAAAGGCTGTGAGGAAAAAGGGATGCAAGTTTACTTCCTATTCTTATTGAGAATAATTCAACCCCTGCTGCAATATTTTGCTTTATTAAGAGACTACAGTGGGTCGAATTTGACCATAGCAGGCTGCACTGCATAACCTCCTTGGTGGTGGTAAAAATGCTGAAATTACTCGCCAAATATACTTTGGCGGTCATTAATATACCTGTGTGGCTTGCCAAAGTAAAGTCTCTGTGTGGGAAACACTGACTTATATAAATACATTATCACACAGACATCCAAAGTTTATCAGATAATAATGAATTAATTTCTCCAATGCTCCACCACAAATACACACACTTTCCTTCCTGCATTTTTTATCAGGCATAATTGAATGTAAACATTACCTCCATCACATGATTCATCAGTCACACTGGCTCCAAGACTGATTCAACTGAACACACGATATGTAATATCTTTTTTGTAGATACTTGTTGTCTGCTCTTGATGCATTTAACTTACAAACCCCAGACCCACAACTGTCTGTTGAATACAGTGAACAAAATGTATCCTGTCTTATATAAGAAATGAAACATACATGCAAGACCAGGCAAACGGCTCTGCCTGAAAAGTGTCTGTCCATGTGACTGGGGTCTTGACTTTTACCTCCACCTCAGTGTCTCATCTTAGAAACATGCCCCGTCAGCAGGCAGGGCTGTCTAGAGTGTGGGTCAGAACATAATGCTGGAACCACAAAGATCAGCATTTAACATTTGTAAGTATAAACTTAGAGCTCAGCGTGCTCTGCCTACATCACCATAGACAGATGCCACATGGTATAAATACTGGAACACTAGCCGACAGTCAGAGTCAGAGTCACACAAACAAACCTGAGGTAGGTTTACTAAACAAAGTTAAGGAGACCAAAGGTGAGACCTACGTGTGCCCAGTTTACCAAGATTTGTGTAGTACATAATATTTTTTTGGGCAGGACTTTAGATTTCTATGTATTCAGATGTAATATAAGGCCTATAAAAGAGCACATCGGTTCAGCAAACAGGACACTTGATATGTTATGCTCATGATCATCATAAATTACTCAACTGCATCTGTGGTACATTTATATCTATACACAACCAGCACTGGCCTTTCATGGCGCTACCGAGTGAGCTTTGTTGACAACATTAATGAAGCCTGAACAGTTGCACATTCACTTGCATGAAGTGCAATTTATTTTAAGGATGAGTTAAAACTGAAGGCGGTTTATTATTATTTTCATTATTATTATTATTACACAGCACTATGTATTTTGATTCCAAACACAGGAGGATCTTTTGCCAAAAAGATCTAATTTCTGAGCATATTAACAATTATTTAACAAGCAGTGAGAGAATTTGTTCATTTACATTTTAGCAACTACTATACCTGTATTCACCTTCCAACAGTGAAAGCTGCATTTTGCACCCTTTTCTGTCCATCATAATTTGAAGCTTACCGGATGCGTCCAAGTTCTTGCATTACCTAGCAACAGTAACACGAAACCTTCTATACACTTTATGACGCAAATACTGCATCTTTAATCCAGGCCTACCCCCAGCCAACTCCTGCTGTCTGCAGCCGAACACCCGGTGCCTAATGCCCAGCATCTGTGATGCCAAGCCAGGGTGCCTGTTGCTGTTATGTGGCATCAAGTCCACTGTTGATCCAGTTTATCCTTTGATACAGGGTCAGGACAGATAAGGACAAAGGAGGGTCACACCATAACCATCTATCAACTGCAGACCAGCCAGGATTTTTGTGTGTATGTGTGTGTAAGAGGCCATTTCTACAGTATACTGATACAATAACAAGTTATTATTCAATTTTTAAGATTCTATTACTTATTATCTGGTATGCCCCAAAAGTTGGAACGCCTGGAGCACAGACTATATAATGGACAGAGGACCTGTGATGTCCCCCATTGATTTCTGAGTGGCTGTTCTAAAGCCAGTAGCTAGTGATTGGGCTGCTGCCATATTAGCTTTTTGGAGCCAGAAATGACCATGTTTGGACAAAAGGGGTGGAGCTACAAGAGCCCAAGGGGTCAGAGGTGAGCTAATTCCAAGCACTACCTAACCTAGTTGATAAAATGGTAAACTTCATCAAGTGGAACCGGTTAACCACAACTATGATCGAACTGTCTGTCAGGAAAAATGCTTTTATTAAATAATTAAGTTGGCAGGTGAGTGAGCTGTCAAACAGATGAGTCAGTCAAGCTCAGACACAACACACATCCTGTCTTCTATTTGCCCTGAGATCTAATTAATGGAGGAAAAATGTAAAGATCAGTTTCCCATTAATGAATTATACTATTACACTGTGTAAAACTATAGTCTATTTTTAAATATTGCAGTGAGCAGACACTTTATCATATTAATAACCATGTCAATTTTTTTATTTGTAAAATACAATGCGGGGCAATGAAAGAAAAATTAACAAGCAAAATATATTAAACAACATACTCTTGTGTGTTGGGATGTCCCGATCCGATCTGAAGATTGGTATCGGCTGCCGATCTGGCATTTTTTTAGGAGATGAGATCAGATTTAATCACAAGATCAGGCCTTTCTGGGCATCTACCCGTACTCGGACCCAAAGCAGACGTCCACGTAAAGCTCCATTTTTTTCAACTTGGCTTACATGTACTTGGTGTCCCACAAATGTAGGATAATGTAAATGTAGGAAATTGGTATGTTTGACTATGAAACCTCAAACATCTGCAGAGTCCGTGCACAGTGTGCCTGACTCTGTGGGATCCTTTAGGGAATTAGTAAAGCGTGTATAAGTTTCACTTTCAGTTTGTACAGTTGTATGATATGTGTGTACTCATAGTGAAGAACATACGGCACGAAACGCACCCCGTCTAATCCCTGGATGGACCGGTCCATAGACGCATTGTAGGAGGGGTGGCGTACGGCGTACAGCCCACGGGCCAAAACTGGACCACCAAAGGTTCTAATTTGGCCCACAGTATGAATTTGGAAAGTGCCAAAATTATACTAAAATTATTGAGAGTCAAAGGTGTCATAGTTGTTTTAGTTCAGGTTCCACATTCTGCCCAATTTTGATCTTAAGTAAAATAATAGCACAATAACCTATTAATAATGCCTCCAAATTTATATCAAAATTTCATAGTAAAAAGAATAAGTATCAGATTGGTATCGGCAAAACTAATCATAAAAAAAAAAAATTGGATCGGAAGGAAAAAAATCCAGATCGGGACATCACTACTTGTGTGCAAAAAGCAAAACCAGATCCGGAACCAGCAACCTCTGACACCATGAGAGCCACAGCTACTATGATGAGATGAGCTGAGTATGAACGTTAGTGTTGGCCGATTATTTGCTTATTATTGTTGGTCAATACCCGACATTTAGTTTTACAGTAGAGTGTCTCATCCACAGCTACACTCAATATTGATAGAACATAATACATGCATGTGATGAAGCACGGCGTCAACACATCACATGCAGACAGAAATGACGGATAATTACCAGGGTAACAAGGATGCTATGCGACTGCCTGTAGCTGTATCAGTGTAAAATTACAGCGATCTCAATAATGAAAAGTAGTAATTCAATAATTTGTTTTAAAATACAAACAAAAAAACACAATGAACCCATATTATTGTCTAATTTTTTCACATAATGTTAATTGAGTACATGTCTAATATAAGGGCTGATGAGACCCTAACCCACCCCCCAACCCGTGCACCACAGATGACATATGCCTGTAGGAAACGCTGAAGATGGACCTCCACATCACTTATTAGAAGGTGAAAGCAAAATGGTTGAGACTGGAATGACTCCAGGAAAACAAGGATTGACTTGGTATTTTAGGAGGTAAATCCAGTGTAAGTCTATTGGAGCCAGGTCAGGTCTTTTCGGGGTCAACCCCTGCTGAATTACAACTTGAAGACAAAGTGCTTCATCACAGAGGAAGCTGCCCACAGTGACATGAAACGCTGCTGCATCTCATTTGTTCATATACAGTCAATGTTTAGGAGGAAAACTATTAGAGAGCTCATGTGGCTGGAGTTACATACAATAACTTGAAAGAATTTGGTCTTACTGATACATCAGACTAAAGCTAATAGTTGTGTTTCTGTTACATCTGGTCACTAGAATATGGCTGATTATATTTACTCACGCCAACAGTTATCCAGCTTCAATTAATCAGCTTTTCCCTGCGCCACACTATGGTTTTTAAAATGGCCTCAGTAATTCAGTAATTACTTCAGTAATTAGCTCCGCAGACATGACACACACAAAAGAAAAAGCACAATGCAACTGAATCACACTAATTGTTGCAAAGTGTTGATAAAGAACAATGAAACATTTCATGAGTTACCAACACCCTATTATTTTAACCTGAAATGTATATAATAAGCTGTTTGTTTGGGCCACTCAAACAGTTCAGATTTCGTGTGATGTCACCAGAGAGAGAAAGGCAGGGGAAAGAGAGAGGAGGAGGAGGAGGGTTGGCAGGGAAAGAAAGGATGATACAGGTCCCAGGAATTGATTACACTGAACAATGGCGAGCAGATCAAGAGCAACCTTGGCCGGATGGGGGAGATATCACGCTGAAGCTCAGAGACCTCTGTCAGACAGAAATCTATCTAAAAAATCTCACTTACATTATGTGTGTGTGTGTGTGTGTGTATGTGTGTGTGTGTGTTGGGGGAGGGGTTAAAGTGAGAAAGAAACGGAGACAGCGACAGACTAAAGAAAAAGTGGAGAAAAGGGGGTGGGGATTGGCTCGGAGCATTTTCTCCCAAAAATGTGTCTAAACCTCATCATTCCACTTTGACAGATTTACTTTACCCTAAGTCACTCAGAATAAATTGTGCACAGTTATTGGAAATGGCGATTCTGTTGGTTGAAGTTAGGGTTTTCATTGCAGTGACTAATAGTGGTTCACAGTTTTGCCCTTTTCAGTGGGATCTGCCCTCAGCTGCTAAACACACACAAGCCCTCCTCTGTAGCTGCGGCTGACGTCAACCGTCACTTAGCAACAGCCTTTTGGTGTAAAAGCAGCAGTGCTGACACCGTTTTCAAAAGAGGCGCACAGAGAAAGACAGAAAGAAATTCAGAGAGAATGAGAAACAGAGACAGAGCATGAAATGACAGAGAGAAAAGTAAGGAGGAGTACATTTTTAGTCTGATCGCTGTGTAATGTTTATCTGAGAGGGAAAAAAATGTTAATTGTAATCACTTTATGTACCATAAAGAGCTAAAATCACTCCTGCGTGACTCCCTTTAAATGACCAAAACAAGGTTTTAGACTACTGAAAGAAAGGATCACGCTACATCAATAAAGTTTTCTGGAAACTATTTAGAGGCAGTAAAAATTTCAGCCGTGAAATCAATGACTAAAACAATGAAAAATAATTACTACATCCTTCACATTAAAAAAAAAAAAAAAAAAAAAATCACAACAGCCCTGCAATTTCGGCATGTGCATCTATGTCAGAGCAGTTGAACCATTCCAACTCTGAACAAGCCTCGGTGTGCGTTCTCTGCCTCTACTTTCATCCTGTCACTGAGCTGAACAAACAGTCAACCCATGCAAGGTTCAACAACCTCATCCTGAACTTAAAAGCCGAGCCATCTGAAATGTTTGCATTTGTTGGAAACCTTACTGGTATAATTTAAAACATCTAAGATGAACTGAGGGAAAGATTTCGACTGTCCCCTGAAAACTAAGTGTGATCATGTTACAAACAAAGCCAGTGTTTTGGCCTCACTTGTTATTCACATTTGTCATTTCACATAATGCAAACAGGCAAAGTATGAAAGGTCGCACGCAGAGGAAAAAAAAAGGTCGAAATGGCTCATTACTTAGCTGATGATGATAGAAGCTCGGCATCCCTGACTCTAGTCCAACACTCGGGCCTCAACAGCACACATAAGTTTAGAACAGAAAATAACACCAGCAAAGACATGAGGTCAGAATATCACAGCTAGACTCATTAAAGAGAAGTAGGACGGACACACTACACAGCACTGTAGGGTCAGTTCAGAGAGCAAAGGCCAGGACTACACTGTGCTAAATAACAAGAAATTATAAAAGATTTCATCAACAAAATGCTTAAGGAGGACAAAATAAATCCATGTGTAATTATTTTGTGAGCACTCTTTTGATGGTGACTCTTCAGACACCAGAGTCATTAGGCTAAGCTCTGGTAGACCTATCATGAAAACTAAAGAGCTGCAAGCTAATTGCTGGTGATCATGACGCAAACCGTTTCCAGGGCAACCCGAGTTTTGGAGTACCCGCTCCAGCATTTCCTCATCTGTTTGCACTCACACCAGCAGGCTGACAATGCAGTCGCTGCATCCTGTTTCACTCTGCACTCAGCCAAACACGCAGTACCTCGCTGAACTTAACCCTTTCAACTGGTCCGACTGCAGCCGATGAAAAATTAAAACTAGCGCTGACCTTACAGGAAATTCACACCAATATCATTTACAGACATACCAGGCATTGTGATGGAAGAAAATCCACTAAAAATTTATTTTAATCAGCACTTTTAGAAAAATACATTTCAATTTAAATAGAATCTAACAATAGTTCTACTGTTGAAAACTCCAGGAAAGGTAATATTTATAGGTGTGGATTCAGTTCTGGATTTCGCATTCATAAAAATGTTTACCTGCTATATCAAAGCTACATGTGGCATCAATGAGCAGTTGCTAAGCAATGAATTAGGACATGTTGGTGTTGATATCACAAGTGTTACACAAGCTCCTAAACACAGGTTAACTTCACACGTCACTCTCCTTTAGTTAAACAACAGCTCAGTTGAAGTCACATCTTATCAAATAGAACTGTACTGTAGAGAAATTTAGATTAATTCACACATACATGACAGGATTAGTGTAAGCTTGAAAAATAACACTTGCTGTAATACTATGCATTTTACATAAATACTAAAACGAAATGGATCAGAATGGATTATGATAAAAATCTATATTTTTAAAAAAATTGGTTAAAACTATTTTAACTGTCATTAAATAGATAAATAGAGACTGAGCAGCATCCAAAACATGTCTTTACGGTGCATTTCTGAATTTTTACACCTGATTGAAAAAAAAATATCTTCAAACAACTGTCCAGAGAATTTACTGAAAAATAGAACTGTTTATTAAATTACTTAATTATTATTAAACTGCAGCTTAACACACCTTTCAAATCACTGTTGCCTTTTTAAAGTAGTTTTGTTTTGTATTTTTTTTCTTTTATTGCAAATATTGTGTAAAAAAAAAAAAAATCAACAGACTTAGGTGTGCAAAGAGTTAAGGCAGTATATGGTCCAGATATTATCTCATTCAACCATTATCAAAACACACTTTTACAGAGAGGTGGAAAATTACCACAAAAATTAAGCACACATCTATGCACACACAGCATATGAAACAGAAAATCTATATTTTAAACCCACTCCACTATTAGATTTTACACACACTGCCTCCTTATTCTAGGATTATAATCCTGAAAAGGGACGCGGTTCACTAAAGCACTGTTCTGATAGAACTGTACACCTTAAAATGCAAAAATGTCCCCAAAAAAATCACAACCTTAATTATGAAAAATAAATTACACAAATGAATAAATTAACACACATGAATTAAACGTAAAAGTCTAGTTTGTCCTGATTTCCTTATACCAAATAGTGTAAAGTTCAATTCTCCGTAGCACCTTTTTCCACCCTGAATACTCCTTCTATTGCACACTGTCTGGAGATGGACAATTCCTCCCCTTCTCATCTCTGCCGGAGGCAGACACTATATTCTACAGGGCGATTAATAAGACTTGGCATTTTTTTTCTTCTTTGCAATCACCCTGTGGTACGTCACTGGCTTGTGACGTCAATGTTATATCATTCCACATGGCTTTACAGCAAGCGAACGTGACAGCTGAGAGCTGCTCTGCGTTTTCACTGCTCTCCCTTTCAACCTTTCTCTCCGCAGCATGCTTCTGTGTTCTCGTCTGGATGGGGGGTTAGTTAAGTGTATTATTCACCCCTGCCTGCCCCCATAGAGGCAGAACCACACCAAAAGAGGGCCTTCTCCCTGAATTCAGCATCGCATTGAGACCACTTCCGCTAAGGCTGTAGTCCTGAAGAAGAGCCTTTTAGAAGCCTGCCGTCAAGCTTAAACAGAATAATCCCACTTAACAAACACAACCTGCACTGTATTTTCTTTATTTCAAAAATGGCTGCATTTCTGAGACAGGTGCGGAGATCCTTTTAAATAAGTTACTACTTAAACTGGACATTACTGTCATTGTTTTCTACAATGGACATTTGAGGTAAAAGACACTATCCTCCTAAACAATCACGCCGATTATTTGGACATGTTTCTAACTTAGAAAAAAAATGCACTTTAGTTACAAATTTATGTTTTTCAAATTTGTCTGCAATGATATTAAAATTTAAATGGAGTATTTCTATCATTTATTTAGGGGCTCAACAAAATTACAAGTTTTTTAGGCTTCCTTCTATGTATGAGATTCGAAAGCTTAAAAGAGTAAGTTATGTATGTTCTGGACAATATCACAAAAATACATTCACAGTTAATGCAATAAATGTAGGCTTCAGAGGAGCCTAGCCCTCATACTTGCAGTCAGTTCATAAAGCTTTGGTTGTGCAAGAGGTTTTGAAATGTGGCACAGTGTAAAACTAAGTCAAGGTTGGACAAAAACTGGAACTTAATTTACAGGCCTAAACATGAGCACGGTAAAACACAGCATAACATGTTCATTTCAGTAAATACCATTTCAAAAGAAATCTAAGGTGGATTTTTTTTTTGTTTTTTGTCTGGTGACAGAGACAGAAACCTTCATCTTGTAGGGCTGGAAATGAGCTGTGATGACTTTCAGTTCATTTTGTGCAACAGTACAAACGGCAGCAGCCATGCAGCTCTTCAGTCGAACACATGTAAGGATTGCACCTCCATGTGCTCAGCTACACAGAAAAACACTACAGCACAGTCAGAGGGAAACAGAGTGAGGGACATGACATCAAAAATTAAAAAGTAGAAAGAAAAACAGTGACAACTAAAAATGTTAAGTATGTTCTATTGCCTTCTGCAGCAGTAAAATGATACACAGACTCTGCGTCGGCATTTATCGATACCTTCATTACTCATTTCTGAACTTAACCTCCAATTTAAGAACCCCGTCTATGGACTAGTTATCACATAGAGGATCGCGGCTCATGTGAGTTTGGAAAATTTTGACTTAAACAACAACTTTGTTTCTCAATACAGTGTATACAATAATTTGGCATGCATACCATGGCTAACTTTACCACAGAAAACAGTAAAAAACATGACGATAAGATGTTGGAATATTAAAACTAAAATTTATGGCAGAGGAAATGTCATCTTCCCGACAAAATACAGATTTATCAAAAGTAAAATTGTTCATATAACACAGATCATGCTACATATTTGTCAATTACAATGTGATATATCTCTCACATATGATTCTCACACCTTCCCTCATAAACAATTTGGCTGATTGTGAAAAAAAACTGACCTGTACCTGTCGACTCATCAACTATGGTCATCCGTCGGATTCTTCATTTTTAGTTTTACGTGTTAAAAAAAGTACCACAGCCAGCCTAAACAGGCTTCAGCCTCAACGCAACTTATCTCAAACTTTTAACAGTTTAAACACTTATGGTTTCTCCAGTCCTCACTATATACAGTATGATAAAAATATGTTCGATTATACAAATTACACATAAGTCTATAGGCTACGGTTGCAGCTACATGTTTTAAAATAGAAAAAAAAAGCCTTTTACAGCTGTGTTATTATCTTTAGTGTAAGTTTAAGAGTATGCAGATCATGTTTTGTCCATATGGCCTCATTTTCACACTTATCTTTTGTGAGCTGCATTTTATGACTGTTGCCCGCTGTTGTTTATGATACATGATAAATAGTCGTACTTCAGTCCCATTGTTGACAACGTCAAAGAATACAGTACTGAAAACACAGAAATGCACTGTTAGACAAACAGACTGCAGACGGATGCACTGCATACAGAAAAAAACTCCACTGTTATTTGCTGAAATCACACTTGCTATGCATATAATTCACTCTTGTGGTGCCCCCCCCTCCTTCGTTGTCTCGTGCTTTGACATCACAGTACATGTGTCATTTGCATAAAGAGCATTTAGGGCAACCTAGTTCTGGTCAGAAAAACACACCAGTATTGATAAAAAGGTTTTGATAATCTTCCGATGTTTTGTATTATTTGGAACCGGTTCTCAAGATCTAAACAGTGGAAGTTTAACACAAACAACAGCAGACGCTTCTGTCTAAACATCACAGAGCAGCTGACACACCGGTCATGTTTTATTCATCCATATCTTCATCTGTACCTGCGCTTGTAAAAAATTTGATCTGACACTTGAACGCACTTGATGGTTTATGTACAAGAAAAAAAAATTTGAATGTCCAAAGTATTTTCACAATACACAAAAAATACTGAAACCTAAAGGACTGAATTTATTGAACTGGTAATAGAGCTGGGTGACCCTGCCAAATGATCAGCTGACGATCTTTAGAGGTAAGATCACAATCCATGATCTGATCCATGTTTTCTCTCCTGTTATAAAATGTAGGTGAAATTCTGCTAAATTCTAACATGTCTTTCTCTAGTTTTCTCCCCCTTAAGGCTCATTTACGCTCGCTTTACATACATAAATAGGTACGTCCGTTACAGGGGTTCTCATGCAAAACTGCCTTCATACTTCCATGTGTTCAATGCATTGAAATCAGCGTTTCAGAATCAATCCACCAGAGGACGCTGGTCTTAATTACTGTACTGGCTAAATACCACGAAGAACAGTCATGTTTTTTGAGAGGAAGAAAGTCAATAATAACAAAAATAGTGACGACAGCAAAGCTTTTACTAATGTGGATATTAATGTTGATATTCAGGAGGGTAGATGCCATAAATATGTTGGTAGTTTTTCACTAACTCACATAGTCGCTCTGTGAAACGTACTGCTATATCTGGAAATGATTTTCTTCAAATCTCGACACTGCGTCCTTGGTTCCCGCTGGCACTGCTCTGTATTCTCTGTCTGGGAACACATTCGCAAGTTCCCTGAGAACAGACAGAATTACGTACAGAAGGTACGCAGAGGACGGACCGAACGCTCCGTCCGTATCCATCTGCGTGTTTAACGTAGAGCATAAATGAGCCCTTAGGTTGTGTACAGTGGCTTCTACTTGTTATGAATAGAAATTCTGCATTTTTGCATCATTTTGAACAGATATTACAATATTCAGACAATAGTAAACACCAGTCCACATTTTCTTAGCTTTACATACATCTGTGATAGCAGCAGTGTTAACATTAATTACCTTGACTGTGGCCTAATTTGTCCCACTGGAGTTTTGCAATGAATCAAAAAGGTTTTCTCACTTAAACACAAGTCTAAAGCATCTGTGTAAATCAGACTCACTGTATCTTGCAGAAGTCAGACCCGCTGCTCACTTTACAGTAATTCTTCACTGTACACTGTCATCTTTACACCAGTTATTTCTTCATCAGCTGCAAAACAATTTATACCAACTCTGCAAGCTAAAACGGACTAAAACAGAACACCTAAGAACAAAAAGGCATTTAAGCATCATTATAAAAGGGTACAGAAATAAACTGACAAGGATAATAACCTATGCCAGTGACATAAAAGTTACAATCCCATACACAAGCACATTGACTGTATGGGTTAGTGCAATAATTAAATGTATCTGGTGTACGATATTGTAAATGAACTGGTAAAAGGCCATTTAAAACAAATATAAAATGAGTAGTAAAGTTTTGGTAGTGCTTTTATTAAATGTTTAATGTTAAGATCTGTAAAATGTCTCTGAAAAATTGATAATAATAAGATCAATCACAATCTAAGATTGTGAAATCATCCAGCCCTAATAGGTACTATTTATTTGTTATTATAAAATAAGGTGCTGTGTTGAATATTGAAATATTACTAATTTTATTCTTAAAAAAGTGTCGATATCACACATATGTGTTTTCTACTGCCAACTCTGTGATTTTCTCTCAGGACTCAGAGAAGACAAATACCACAGGTAAAGACCAGAGCACTGTGCACTCCTTTGTCTACAAATCCAATTAAGAAAAAGTTGTGACTGTTGGAAAATGTTTCTCTAAAGAAAGACATGAAGGGATTCAGATACTTCACGGTTTATGGAGCAGAACAGAATTTTAAAAACTGAAAGAATGTGTTTCAGCATGATAAGGGCAAGGGTGCCAGCCTAAACACCATGATCTCTGATCCCTCAGACGACACAGCATCCCAACCATCATGTATCTGATAAAGTCTGATGTCACGGTGCCATAAAACTCATTTCCAGGTCCAAACATCAACCACGGTGAAGCCTGTACGCTCCTGTTTTATAACTCCTGTTTCTAGTCAGACACAAGTTAGGATTCAGAAAGGATGAATTTTATTTATTTGTGCACCGTTCCATAGTCAATCTTTAAACTCTATCAGATCCATCTAAGTATCTTAAATACGGTTTCAGCTCCGGGTCCGTTTACAGCAGTGCATCGCTTCACTTTGTGTTCAGGTGTGTGTTGACATAAATCATTACTTAATTTACCTTCTCCTGAACTGGATAACAGATAAAGGGCTGACAAACAAAATACAAAGTGTGAAAGTGTTACACACCTCATAAGAGCCTTATTCTATATCAGAATAATCCATAAAGGTTCACTTTGGCAGATCCAGTGGGAATTAATGTTAGTTAGCTAAGGCGCTAATATCAGTTAGCTAACAGCTAACAGCTAACTTCCTTTTTTTTCTCCTTTAATTATGACTTGTAACTTATCAGTTTCATCCGCTTCCTCTGCTCTTTATCATCACATATAAAGTTGTAGAAAGACAACTTGGATGTGTTTTATGGACACGGGGACACAGTACAGCAGTAGATAGAATACAGAGGAATAAACAGAAGTGGAAAAGCGACGCCACGGTTACACAACCAGACGGCTCATAGAAACACATGAACTCCAGTAGAAAACTTTTGTCAAAAACACTATTATTAGTATATGAGTAAAAAAAAAAAAAAAAGAAAAAAAGAAAGAAAATCACATTGCCTAATGTACAGGTCCTACAGGATCGTCCAGACGTATTTCAACAAGACAATGCAAAATTACACACACTCTAAAACAAAACAAAAAAACAAAACGCCTGGAACAGTGAGTGGGTGCTGCACTGGCCTGATGCAGATTCCACTTCCCAAGAGTGAATATGTGGTGCATCTTGAAATGCCAAATGTGACCCCACTGATCCCACACTGTTGCATATTAAGATTCTTAAGGTGTGTCGGAGGTTTACGGTTTATAAGAAGAATGGGACAAAACTTCACCTGGAGTCTTCAATCCCTGAATGTATTTTAAGGGTTGTGAAAAGAGGCAGCAATGTTACAAAGGGTTTCTTTTGAACAAGCAATAAATGAAATGCATGGAAACAGCGAATGGTGTTGCATTGTTTTGGTTTTAGTGTACTGTAGGTCAAACTGAATTTATCAATCACTGTTTTACTTGTAATTTATCACACAATCTGAACCATTTCTGATTGAGGATTGTACTTTTCAAAGTCTGTCACTGATTTCTGTCAAAGCTTAGCTGCTTTACCAGTTGTAGCACACTAACGTATGATTGTTAAACCGTTGAAAGCGTCTTTAGGGTGTCTTAATATTCTATCTGTGTTAAAAAACAAAGAATCCTCAGTTTAGTGTCATCTGTGCAAGACTGAATCTCTGTACAAGCATTTTCCCACTGTGGTGGTAAACCTGCTCTATGTAAAAGCATCTTACTGTTTACCAAAAACACCCCCCTCTTTGCAGCTGAAAGGCAACAGTAAAGTGTTGTCTGTGTTGTGGTTGAAATGTGTGTGAAGACGGAGAACATGTGTGACATCAGCAGTGAACCCTGACTGACTCCTTTTGATGCCTTTCTTTTTGCCTCTTGTCTTTCGGTGATGCAGGGACTGTCCATTTTAGCTTGAAGTCACGCACATATCAAGTCTAATAAAAAGATTAATCCTCATGCTCTGTATTCAGAATTTCACCAATAGCAACAAATTCAATCAGTAGATAAAATTGAGAGCATGAGACGTGAGAATCTCAGCTCTTCCCTCCATCACTGTCACACAGTCGTCCAGACTACAGTTCCTGTGTGGGGGATCTATCCCAGCATGCATTGGGTGGAACACCCCAGACAAGCTGCCAGTAAGGTGCATTAGAGGGCTCCCACCTACAGTCAGACAAACACGATCACCATGACTATTGGCTGACCTGATGTACACAATGTGGACTGTATTTATGTTTCATCATTTTGCTTTTTTGTGTTTTTTGTGACTAAATAATACACAAAACAACAAAGAAATAATCCCAGACAGATGCAAATACTGATTTTTAAAGTCTAATAATACTGTTTCTGTTTTCTTTATATTTTTTGTTATTATTTCCCCATGTACATTAGTGATATCTTCAGAAAAACACATGAAATTAATATTAGATTAACATAGCTATTTTAAAGTATATCAGTCCTTCATTACATTATCTTTGAATGACCACAAACTGAACAATATACATTCAAGAAAAAAAACAAAAAACAATACAACAGATAAATATGGGCCGCTGTCATCAGTGGAATTAAATCTTACATGACAACACCAATATCCGGCTAATATATTAGTGCATTCCTATTAAATATTTAAGCACTAAGCACTTATCCACTTTTGCACATAGCTATCCTGTTTGTTTGTTTTTTAACAGACGGGTAAGATCATCTTATTTGGGGCATGGAAAAGACTCTTAAGCAGAACCTAAACTACACAATTAATATACGGGAGGGGGCTTGCCCATTAAAACACACATTACTTCTCTGAATCATGTAAAACCATTGACATCCACTTGGCTAAAACTATTTTCCCTACAAGGTAAAAATGGTATCATGTGGAACACTTCTGGCACATTTATTGTGTTGAGGTACACATTACAGCTACGTATAATGAGGTTGGAAAAGGACCTCCGGCTTATTAAGCAGGAGTGTGTCAGTGTTGTCCATGACATCACTGAGTTTTAGACTGAAGCACATCCTGAGTAAAGGAAATGCTCTGATTACGAGAACATTTTATTTAACTACAAATATTCACTGGTGAAACACACTGGATTTTTAAGAAAAGACATAAGTAACTAAAGCCAAGTCTATTTATCTTAAGCTTAGAGCTAGATTTGACATATTATTTTGTACTTTTATACCTGTATTCTAGTTTAATTTTTGTTTTTAGACTTTTTTATATTACTCCACTTTCCTTGTCACATTTGTTCTGTAAAGCTTAAGAATTAAACGTGGATCTCACTGCCTATAATGATGTTTAAAGAGCTTCTTGTATGATCCAACCTGTTTCTCTGTTACACTTTCCGTGCGCTGCTGAAGGCCTCCCACCTCAATGTGACTGCTAATCTGCTAATAGCCTAAAACACAATGATGTGAAAAACAACTGCTGGAAATAGCATGACTGAGACAAACTGGATATGCATTTTTAGTTCTCTTATCATTTCTAACAAAGCATGAAGGACACATAAACAATGTGTGTGAACTGACGGGTTGGCGTCGACTAAAGAACACCGTGTTTTGTTTTTAGATGTATTGTCTAAAAAAATAATAATAAAAGCATTATTATCTGCGACGCCTGCAAACAAATCAAGGCAACAGTTTGCATCAGCACTTTTCCCACAACATATTATATGCAACATGACAGTGTGAATTTTGCATGGCTGTTACAGCTCTATATATGCATTGGTTTACAAAACTGAAGCCAAGTAGAAAGGCTCATGGCTGTGGACCTGTTAGCTACTGTATGTAAACAGACTGGTTTTAGACAGCTTGGACTGGCTCATGTACACAAGCAAACAGAGCAGAGGAGAAACACTGAATAATCCCTGCGTGTGCTCACCATCATTTTGTTGTGTTAACTGCAACACTCAGATGAAGGAATTATTGGCCATACAAGCACATTTATTAACCCTTTTAGCAGGTACATTCCTCTAAAAAAAATATGATAAACACAACTGGAATCAGTTAGCACATGGGTGAAACATTAACATGTAATTGTAACTGCACATGAACTACTTTTTAAAGTGAAAATGTACTTTTTGGTCAATTTTGGCAGTAGATAAAGCACAAAAAGTAACCTCCTGAGACTAAGAAAGTAAAAGTTTTGGCTTTTCAACATTAAATAATTGCCTTGACTGTAAAGAGTTTTTTTCACATATATATTTTTTTATTTTATGGAATGCAGTGGACATGTGAAACTAGTAATTTTTTTTATTTATTATAATACATTGAATGCTTTGATACTAATGTTGATGCACACTGGGCCTACTTTATTTAGGGGATCTAATAACAGGTAGTGGTTCTGCAGGAGGGCTGGGTGTGTGTGTGTGTGTGTGTGTGTGTGTAACCTACCTGTTCTCGGGATATGCAGGGTAAAGAAGGTCTGCGGGGCATTTTACAGCTGCCATAGTAGCTGCTGGATGTCTCCCCCAGTGACACGCAGCTGGACCTCCTCCTGGGTCTGATCACCGGGACCTTCTCCTCGGCGCCGGAGACCCCGGTGGCCGCTTCCCTCGAAGGGTAATATCGGTCAAAACACAGCCCCAACAGGGATCCACAAACCCCCGCGACACATGCGAACAGCGGTCTGAGCACCGAGGGCAGCCCGCTCAAACTTGTGAAAGACACCAGCCACACAACACTGGCGAAAACCAGAATAAGAACACTGTGTTTGAGTTTGAGAGTGGGGACCAGCGTGAGCAGACCCACGCATCCCAACACGAATAACAACCTGCCCACCATTTGCATCTGGTGTTGGTCCTCTCCCCATTGCAAAAACCGCAAAACCAAAAAATCCCCGAGGTAACACGATGCTGGCAGTGACACGAGCCAACATTTACTACTCTCCTTCTTTTTCCTCCGCAGGTAAAATGTTAGAAAGAAGAAAGCACATCCTATGCTAAATAAAGGACTGATGGACTGGGAGAAGCCCGACAAAAAAGTCCGCAAATCCCAAAGCGAGTCACTTTGCAAGCTCCTGGAAATGAGAAACGAAACCGCGAAAAATACAAAGGCGCCCACGTAAATCGCAGACACCTTTAGCAGTTTGGAATTAAGTATGTCTTCGTTGCAAAACCTGCACACGTTGAACAAAAATCCCCTCTGATGGTCCTGTTTAAGGGGGGTGACGCAGCTCTTCACATAGCCGTTCCTGAAGCCCTCTGAGCTGTTTACACTTCCAGCTCGGTCGTGGTGCCTTATTTTACTGTGCAAAACCTCTCCTTCCTCCCGTGCAGCCATGGCTCGACTGTAGCTCCTCTTACTCACGCAAAAGTCCCCCTCTTCTACTATTCACGCCGTATTAACGTTGAACTACATGACAGCAAACGCACTCCATGGTCACTCAAACGTGCTCCACCACTTGGACTAAAGAAAGAAGGTGAGATGTTGTTTTTACAGAAACGGGCCTCTCTGCCGCCGCCTACAGGCCACAACTGCGCACTGCACCGTGGAAGCCCCAGCACAAACACAATCACACACACTGCTGCATTTGTCTGAGCCTGCACGCACAATGAGGAAACTTCCAACAGTTTGGCTTTTAGGGGGAGGAAATATCCAACTAATACAGCCTTATTCTCTAAACCAGTATTTTTCAATCGCCTGGAATTCAAATGGCGTCACCTGAATTTTCTAGTAATTGATTAAAAAAATATATGAAAAAATTTACTAATTAAAAATATATGGTGAGTTGAGAGTCAATCACAGTCCATGAAAGACATGACAAAGTGTGAGTGTGAAACTGAAGCACTGTGGTTCTGTTTATCTGTCAAATGTTCACTGTGGTCGGTTT